>VZQC01010063.1:2524192-2611696 GCA_009823505.1 Rhizomys pruinosus | reverse complement strand
CCTCCTTCCCTTCCCTTCCCCTTCCTTCCTTCCTTCCTTCCTTCCTTCCTTCCTTCCTTCCTTCCTTCCTTCCTTCCTTCCTTCCTTCCTTCCTGTTCCCCAGCTGTCCTGGAACTTGCTTTGTAGACCAGACTGGCCTTAAACTCCCAGAGATCCCCCTGCCTCTGCTTCCTGAGTGCTGGGACTAAAGGCATTCCCACCACACCCAGCCAAGTAATTTTTTAATATTTTTTATGTGTATGTTATACCTGCATGTAAGTGCATCTGTGTTGTGCAATGCCAGTGAAGGTTAGAAGAGGGCCTCAGATCCCCTAAAACTGGAGTTATGGGTCATTGTTAGCCACCATGTGGATTCTGGGATTCAAACACAGGTCCTCTCCAAGAGCAGCCAGTGCTCTTAACCACTGAACATCAATAAAATACATAATAAAAATCCCACCAGCCCCAATAAAATATATTGTAAAAGATTACATGTGTTAAATTGCTATTCAAGCCATAAACTGGCCAACAGATATTTACTTTTTTTTTTTTTTTTGGTCTTTTTGAAACAGGGTCTCCCTGTATCCCCAGCTGTCCTGGAACGCTCTATGTAGACCAGGCTGGCCTTGAATTCACAGAGATCCGCCTGCCTCTGCCTCCCCGGTGCTGGGATTAAAGGCATGTGCCACCACACCAGGCCAGATATTTACTTTTATATGATTTAAAGAATCATCATGTTAGTGAAGTACATATAAACAGATGACTTCTGAAAGGTAAAATTAAAGTACAACTATAGTTACAGGACCAGGGGGTTAATGATGCTTCACACCTAGCAGTCATTTATTAAATATGTGCTAAGGGTTTAATGAATGAACAAATGCATCCAAGACAATGGGCCAAGAATATGAATATATAATTAATAGGAGATTAAATCTAAATGATTCATAAGCATGAGAGTTTGTTCAACTTTATTAGTAGATGCAAATAAAAAGCCACAGTGCAAAAACATGCTCACATATCACATTGAGGGAAACTTTAAAATAGACACTCTCAAGCATCAGTCAGGAGAAAGTGGCATGCTTGTACTGGGTTAGCAGAATGTCAAATGGAACTGTGACCATGGGCAGCACCTTGGTTGGTTTTAATAAACTGAACTAGCAGATCTCTTCTGAGCTTATATATGAGCAGCATTCCTGGAGATGTGTCTAGGGAGACTTACAAAGGATATTTACTGCAGCGAAATACATGCCAAAATATTTATATAGTAAAAAATCACAATAAAAAATTGAAGTCAAATTTTCAGTAATAGAATCAAAATATAAAAGGGAATAAATTATGTGGTTCTGAATTAAATGAAATTTTGTATTATAAAATGAAACAGCTCTATATCTATTGGTACAGATAATTTTCAAAAAGCACAATTTTAAGTGGAAAGATGCAGAATTATATGCAGAGGAAGATTCTTCTTTGTAAGCTGGGAATACAAAGTGTACATTGGCTGTGGATGCTTATGTAGATATATACAAGGGTGAAGACACCCAAAAGCACATTGCAAGTTTACAGTGGTGTCTGTTTCCTGGGAGGTGCAGAGGAAAGAAGACAAGAATGGACAGAAGGTTGCTGTTTGTTAAAAGGCTTATAGATATATTTTATTTTTTCACATGCCATCAAAGGTCTGAGAGCAAATTTAGCAAAAGTCAGCAATTATTAAATCCTGGTGGTAGAAACCCTATGGGGTCCTTGCTAATTGCTAAACAAATTCTAAAGTAAATTTATATATCTAAGTAGATACAAGTGAAACAGAAACACAAGAACTTCGTTCTTTCCCTTCAAGATCTTAGTCTTTTAAAATTATTGAAAAATCCTTTCTGACGTTTTTCATATTGGACTCTTGTAGATTCAGAATTTCAACCACAGAGTGGGAGCTTAGGATCAACTGTCTGGTGAGAAGTGAGAACAAGAAAGTATCTTAAAGTTGCATTTACTTAGCAAATCTTTTTTTTTTTATTTTTTAATTTTATTTATTTATGTATGTGTATGAATGTACTGTCTGCATGCAGGTCTGTGCACCCATGTCACGCAATGCTGCGGAGGTCAGAAGAGGGTCTCCAGCCCCAAATCTCCTTTTTGTAAAGTATGCTTTGTGTGGTGTTCTGGAGATCCTAAAAGATATAATTAGGGGGCTGGAGAGATAGCCTAGCGATTAAGAGCACCGACTGCTCTTACAGAGGACCCGGGTTCGATCCCCAGCACCCACATGGTGGCTGAGAACCGTCTGTAACTCCAATTCCAGGAGAACTCCAGTTCCAGGGGAATCCGACGTCCTCTTCTGACCTCTGCGGCATTGCATGACACGGGTGCACAAACCTACATGCAGACAGTACATTCATACACATAGAAAATAAATAAAATTAAGAAAAAAAATTTTAAAAAAGATATAATTAGAAGATAAAAACCTCCAAATATTTGGTCAATGTTTTAAGGCATGCATTTTGAATGTATGCCATTGCATTGTAAATAACTGGCTAAATTAAAAAAAAAAAAAGTCAGGGCTCCAAATTTCTTGGAGCATACCACTCTGACAGGAGTGAACAGGGTAAGGAATCATTTTTCCTGGGCAGTCAATGAGTGGGTGCCAAACCTTTCCTGAGCTGTGTGAAAGAGCTTGGCATTGGGTCTCGGTTTGGCCTACCAACTCTGTGATAAACCGTGATCGTTAGGTCTGGTGCCTCACACCTATAATCTCAGTACTCAGGAGGCTGAGGCAGGAGGATCCCTGGAAGTTTGAAGCAAGTCTGGGCTACATATTGAGTTTCAGGTTAGCCTGGGCTACAGAGTGAGACTTCATATGAAAAAAGCAGAAAAAAAAAACAATTAAAAATAGTATGATCTTGAGCATATCCCCTTATTTCTCTAAATTCCATACCAGCCCCTGTAAGATGAAACCATAAAACCTATAGATTAGTCTCACCTGCCTCAGATTAACTGTGCAAACCTACCCCACAGAATGCTGCACTCTTAGACATTCAGTAAACATTTCTCGTTTTCTGTGTTTCGCAGCCTCAAAGTATAAAGGTGGAAGGCGACATCTACTTCTTTCTCACTTGTTGATTCTCAGACTACCCACAACTGTCACACTACAGTGTAAGAGACACACTAATGATTCCCGCAGGCATTTTTTTTCCTGAAGCTATTAGAAATGTTTTGCTTCAAATCTGAGGAGTAGCCAAGAATTTGAAGAGAACCTTATGAAACAGACCAGAATTACTCAATCCTCATACAGGCTAATGGTCTCCTGCCTCCCACTGCCGTGTCTCAATCTCCCATGTACCCTACTCTTTCCCATGGGCATCTGACCTTCTACTATTCCTTGTCTGGCAGTCCCTTGATCTCCTTGGTCCTGCTCCATGTCCAAAAAATTCCTTGCCATATACAACACTAATGCTGCGTGGCCTCAACAGCTGTGAACGAGGGCATATCTGGGACGTGGAGTCCTTAACCTCACATGTTATTGCTTCCTTCACTCCAGTGCCCTTCTCTTCCTGTCTACTGTGGTCACCCACAAATCTTTGACTCATGGGTGATTCACGTCACAATCACAGCACTCACAACTATGACTCACTTCCTAGGCTCTCGCAGCTCTTTCTATCTTTCTTCCCAAGGTTGTGCTCCATTTTTTTTTCCATTACTGTATTTTTTTTTTTGAGTTTTTACATTTTTTAACTGGACAGTTTTTCTGTTTCAATACACACAATAATTTTCCATATATTTGTAATGAACATTTGGAAATTGCAATTACATTACAATTATATATAATTAACAATATATATTGTCAATAACAATATCTATATATGAATTTATACACTGAACATTGTTAAGAAAATTTAAAGACCTAATTCAAATAAATCATATCATTTATATTAAACAATTAGTATAGCTACTACAGCAATTTTCTTTAAGTTGAACTGGAGACTGAATAAACTCCAAGCTAATTTTTTTAACATTAGCCAATAAATGTTCTGTATTCTTACTGATGTATTTATCCTCTTGATTCTTTTGTTATTTTGGGGAGGAGGGCAGAATGTCATTATGTAGCCCTGGCAGCCCCGAACTCCTGCCTCTGCCTCTGGACTGCTGGGATTAAAGTCATGCACCACCACTCCCAGCTTTGTCCCTTTGACTTTAAATCTCTCTCTCTCTCTCTCTCTCTCTCTCTCTCTCTCTCTCTCTCTCTCGGTATCCTTATTGGAGACTAGAACACAGTTTCCATTTAGACGAGCATCTTGTAGTCTCCTTGGCTCATCTGTTCTATGTACCTCTACCCCACCTGCTCTTTCTAACTTCAATCCCAGGGCTGATGTGCGACCTCAGGTCCTTCTAATACCTGTCTCTCTTTTTTTGGCTCTTTCTCACTGGACCCAGTGAACATTGGTAAGACAAATATTGTGACAATACAGCACCACATGGTCTGCATCATTTGGTAACTGCTGGTGTCTTATAGTCTTTCCACTGATTCCTGCCCTGGCTCTTTCTTGATGCATCTGGAGACTATTCCCCTCAGTTCTCCTTAGATAGTAGAACTGGCGATGTTTCATTTAAAATTGTCTTCTTTTAGATCATAGGGTACTCAATACATCAATGATTCTCTCTCTCTCTCTCTCTCACTCTCTCTCTCCTCTCCATAAACTACTCTCTACCACATGTGTGCACCTGTTGTGATTACTTGTTTTTGTACCTGCTAAGGCTTAAATCTAGACTCTTATTCTACATCATTGTGCAGTCAGATACGTGTTCAATATTTTTACCCAAGTATCCTCTGAATTTTGTCTTTTTAGGGAATTTTACCTCATGTTCCCTGGGAGGGTTGAGTGCAGCTCTTTCTGGTTCCTATAACACCTCTGGGATGATCCACCTCCGTATGGGCATGATGCTATATTACACCCACACGGATTCCTTCCGTTTCTTTCCCACTGTGCTCTCCGGAGATGAATGCTTCCCTTAATGGATGTATTTACATGGCCTGTGGGTCATCCACTGCAGAATCCCAGCAAGAGCTCAGTGTGTGTGTGCGTGTGTGTGTGAGTGTGTGTGTGTGTGTGTGTGGTCAGGGAGTTGAGCACCTTGGATGAGCCTGTCCTGTGTGCTTCAAAGTTAAGTCACTGTTCCTCATACTGCTTAAATATGCATACTCCCTCTCCAGAGAATGTTCTCCTTTTGCTTTTGGAACTTAGTTATGACAACAGCTTGGCTACTTAAAACCCAAGTTGCTCTACTATTCTTTGAGGCTCCTCGACAAGTACACATTTGTAAATAGTCTCTTTGGAAGAAATCTGTCCTGGAATTATTCCTTTGTTGGTCAGTTTTCCAGTACTTTGAAAAATAGCTGAGCTAAATAACTTATAAGGAGGAATCATTTATTTTGACCTCCGGTTTCAGAGCCTCTCTGCACACGCTTGCTTGACCATGCTGTTTTGGGGCTGTACCAGATAGAAGCACAAGGAGGGAAGTGTACACGAAAGCAAGGATTCCTGCTTCACAGTGGTTGAGAAGGGTGTGTGTGTGGGGGGGGTGAGGTACCACTATCCTTTTCAAGAGCATACCCCCAAAGATCTAACTTCTTTCTTTTTTTTTTTTTTTTTTTTTTGGGTCTTTTTTGAGACAGGGTCTCTTTGTAGCCCCAGCTGTCCTGGAACTAACTCTGTAGACCAGGCTGGCCTTGAACTCACAAAGATCCGCCTGACTCTGCCTCCCGAGTGCTAGGATTAAAGGCGTGCGCCACCACGCCCGGCAAGATCTAACTTCTTTCTATTAGGCCCCAAATCCTAAAGGGTTCACCTCCTCCTACCACAGGCAGGTACCCAAACCTTTAGCATCACAGGCATTTGGGGGAGTAATCCAAATCCAAACTATAGTAATCCCATTTGGAATGTGTCTTTGCTTTTGCCTAGCACCTTAACTGAGAACATCCTTCAAACATTTATCTAATGGACATATTTTTGATGGATAAAAGGAGAAAAGGAAGGATAGAGGAATAGTTGGATTACTGTCACCAAATGGTTTGGCTATGTTAGTTTTAATTTCCTAGAAATTTCTTATTCTCCCCATTGCCTAGACAGTACAGTCCTCTGTTTTTGTTTTTGTTTTTGACAAATCACTGCACTGGGTGCTGTGGGGTACTGGCCAGTGACCAACACCTGGCTCAGTCCTCTAGCATATTCTCTCAGTGAAGGTACCAGTATGAACTAGCTGCTGTAAGTGGGAGATGGAATTGGAATGAAATCAGACTAATGCAGGAGGCTTGGAACAACTTCTAGACACCCAGAAAGACTACCGAAGACCAACATGGAAGACCAAATCAAGACTCCAGAGCAAGGATTAACGGTGCGCCAGGCCTACTTTATCCTGGATGCAGCTGCCAGAATTACCTTCCTAAAGTTCTTCGGATGGCAGAAGTCTCTTACCTTAAGGTTTCACATTTCTTTTTTTTTTTTCACATTACTATTTTTTTATTATTTTATTTATTTTCTATGTGTATGAATGTACTGTCTGCATGCAGGTCTGTGCACCCGTGTTGTGCAATGCCGTGGAGGTCAGAAGAAGGCATTGGATTCCCCTGGAACTGGAGTTCTCCTGGAATTGGAGTTACAGACGGTTCTCAGCCACCATGTGGGTGCTGGGGATCGAACCCAGTTCCTCTGCAAGAGCAGTCAGCGCTCTTAACCACTAGGCTATCTCTCCAGCCCCAAGGTTTCTCATTTCTATGTGAAGTAAAATGAGCCCCTACCTTGACAAAGTGCCCTTGGTTTCACAGGTCTATTTTTCAATACTTCTCTGTGTGTGGAAATTAAATCAAATTATTTTCTGTGTTCCAGATGGGCTTCCTGCTTTTGACCTCTACACCTTATGAATGACACTTACCACTTGATAAATCTTACCTACTCCTGTCTCTCGTTTTCCATTTCTCTTGGATCCACTGCTCACTCCTACCTTCTCTGTCAACCCCACAACCTATTAACTGGGCATTGAAATTGATCGCAAGATGTTTTTTATTTTAATTTTATATTATAGTTGTTTCTTAGTATACAGATATAAACTTCACTTTAAAATATTTTATTTATTATTTTTATTTTAAATATATGAGTATATTGCCTGCATATGGGTAAGTGCCCTTGTGCCATGCAGTGCTTGCAGAGGTTAGAAGAAGACATCAGACCTCCTGGAACTGGAGTTATCAATGGTTTTTAGCTACCATGTGGTTGTTGGGACTTGAACCCAGGTCCTCTGGAATAGCAGCTAGTGCTCTTACCTGCTGAGATATCTCTCTAGCTCTTCACGTTTTTCTTTTTCTTTTTAATTTTTATTTTTTTTTAAGATTTTAAATGTTTTAATTTTACTTTTGCAATACATACAAACTAAATAAAATATGTTCTCACTTTGAATTTTTTTTGCACATAGAATTTTTTTAATTTTTAAAAAGATAGCAATAATTTTGTCCATTTGAACCTCATTTGATTTGCACCTGGTATGTCATAGCTACCAGATGACATTTTGGTAGCATGGGCCCCTGCTTTGACTGGGAGTTACTGTTTCTCCCCTGAAACTCTATGGAAGATACTATTCACTGGTGAAACTGCCTGTCCCTCCATACTTCAGAGCATCTTGTCCTTTCTCTTCTTACCACCATGATGACATCTGACCTGTTTCTGAGACCCACAAAAGGGACAACTGTCCCCTTGTTTCTCATCCCAAGGTCAACACTGTATTTTTTTTCTCTTCACTTTTTTAACCCCCCCCACTATATATATATATATATAATTGAACTTTTGTGTATTTAATATAGAACAGAATATCTTAATCATTTTTATACCCTCTTCTTCATGGGCACTCTCCCACTGGATTTCATGCATTCTGTAATTTATGTTAAAGCTTATCAAGTCAAGTTAGTGTCCCCAGACGTCCCTCAGTGCAAGTTCATCCACTGGGGTCCGGTCAGCCTATCTAGAGTCACTCCCTTAAAGAAGATAAGTTCTTCCTGACATAGTAGTAATCGGCTACCCAATGGTTCTTTGCCCAAGTTTGGGGCCTGCTGCCTATTTCCCCAGTTCCATGCTGGGTTTTTGTCTGCTCCAGTTTGCGTTGGTCTTGTGCATGCTGACATCACTGTTGTAAGTTCATATGAGCAAGGTCTAAGGAGCCCGTAAGACTATATATTTCCACATGGTCATGCACCTCCTCCCCTGGATCTTACAATCTTTCTGCTCCCTCTTCCACAATGGTCCCTAAGCCCTGGGTTCATTGCCCTCCCTCATTGAGGGAGTTGAATACTAATGCATCTGCATTACCCCTGCTCCACTATGTTCTGTGAGTCTTAGATGTACAGGTTCCATTGTAGATATGTCACTTAGGATTGGCATTTCACAGACAGTCTCTGTGTATGATCAGTTGTGAAACTTGGTAGGAGTGTGTCTCTTGGGAAAAAAAAAGCTTATTTGAAGAGTGGTGATTGGCGCATTTGTCTGTAAATATAAGGATCCATATTTAGCACATACTAAGAAATTACATTTGTCTAGAGATGTGACAGACTTAGGGTTTTCTCTAAAATCAAGAACCTTACTGCTCTGTGTACTTGGCTATGTTTACTGAGTGGGCTTTAGGTCCAGTTAGGTAGCTGTTGATTGCCCCCAAGATAAAAGTGCCACTACTGCCCCAGTATAGTTTGCTGTGCCGGTCATTGTTGTAATTATTAGGCCTTAAACCTGGGATGGACCAGAGATTGATGCTCTTCCTTAGCAGCTTGCCTAGTGTGCACCAAAGCTATGAGAGCAGCCTTCAGGGAGGTGGCTCCCAGGTCAGTTCCAGCTCCATCGTTCCAAGTCCTGTGTCCAAAGTATGTTCCGTCTTCAGCAATAGGGTCTGACCTTCAGTTTCTGGGAGGCAGTCCAACAGCCTATCACTTTTTATATTGACTTTTAACCCCGCAAACCTGATGTATTTATTTTTTTCTATTTCTTTGAAATTCTTTAGGACTATGTATACTATTGTATCATTTTCAAATAAATGTAGGATACCATTATTTATTTTGATTTCAGGATGACAATGTTCCATCTTCCATCACACTCTTTATCAGGCTGAGGGAATTCCTTCTCATCCTAGTTTGCTAATACTTCCTACTATAAATAAGTAATGAATATTTTTATACCTAGTGAGTATTTTATGCTTATAAGGTATTCTTTTTATTTTACTCCATTAAAGTAGTCAATTTTGTCAATTGTTTTAAAATGTAAATACATGTACTTCTTTTTTGAAATTTTTTATTATTATTATTATTATTATTTTAATTTTTAATTTATTTTTCTCTGTGTGTGAATGTACTGTCTGCATGCAGGTTTGTGCACCCCTGTCGTGCAAGGCTGCGAAGGTCAGAAGAGGGCATCGGATTCCCCTGGAACTGGAGTTCTCCTGGAATTGGAGTTACAGACGGTTTTCGGCCGCCATGTGGATGCTGGGGATCAAACCCAGGTCCTCCGCAAGAGCAGTCGGCGCTCTTAACTGCTAGGCCATCTCTCCGGCCCCAAAATTTTTATTATTTTTATTTTATATATATGAGTGTATGCCTGCATGTATGTAAGTGCACCCATGTTTGCAATGCCTAAGGAGGTCAGAAGAGGGTGTTGGATTCCCTTGGAACTGGAGTTATGGATGGTTGTTAGCTGCCATGTGGGTGTTGGGAATCAAACCAGGGTCTTCTGCAAGAGCAGCCAATACTCTTTTTTTAAATTTTTATTTATTATTTCTTTATGTGTATGAGTGTACTTACTGTCTGTGTGTATATTGGTGCACCCGTGTGGCGCAATGCTACAGAGGTCAGAAGAGGGCATCAGATTCCCCTGGAACTAGACTTAAAGATGGTTCTTAGCTGCCATGTGGGCTGGGAATCAAACCCAGGTCCTCTGCAAGAGCAGTCAGTGCTCTTAACCGTTGAGCCATCTCTCCAGCCCCCTCAGCCAGTACTCTTAATTGCAGAGCCATCTCTCCAATCCTGTAAATACATATATTCTTTATCTTACATTGTGAAATTTATTTCATTAAAAATTTTAACTTTGTTTTGAATTTTGTCTGTAAGAATTGTTACCTGGAGAGGTATGGAACTCAGTTGGTAGAGTACTGGCCTAGCGTGCACAAAACCCTGGGTTTGATCCCTAGCACTGCATAAATTGACCATGGTGGTGCACACCTGTAATACCAGTTATCAGAAAGTAGAGGCAGGAGGATCAGAAATTTGAGGTCACCTTCAGCTACATGTCAAGTTTGAAGTAAGCCTGGACTATAAGAGGCCCTGTCTAAAGGAACAATGAAAAAGAAAAACCACAATATTTTTTCCAAAATTTTTCAGATTTGTAAATCTGAAATCTCAGGGTATAACAGAACATGCACATATTTATCTTTGTGACAAACTACCAAAAAATTTTTCAAATTACTTGTACTATTTTTCCCTTCCCTCAATGATATGTACTTTTAGTATTTAAAAGTTTAGTCATTGGGCTGGAGGGATGGCCTAGCAGTTAAGAGCGCCAACCACTGCTCTTGCAGAGGACCTGGGTTCGATCCCCAGCACCCACATGGCAGCTGAGAACTGTCTGTAACTCCAATTCCAGGAGAACTCCAGTTCCAGGGGAATCTGAGACCTTCTTCTGACCTCGGAGGCATTGCACGACACAGGTACACAGACCTACATGCAGACAGTACATTTATACACATAAAAAATAAATAAAGTTTAGTCATTATAGGGCAGGCAAGATGGCTCAGTGGTTAAGAGCACTGGCTATTCTTGCAGAGGACCCAGGTTCAATTATAAGCACCCAAGTGGTGGCTAACAATTGCCAGTAACTCCAGTTCCAGGGGATCTGATGCCTTCTCCTGACCTCTGTAGGCATTGCATGACATGGGTGCACTTACACACATGCAAGCATAACACTCATATACATAAAAATAAATAAATAAAATATTTTAAAAGTTTAGTCATTATACTGTTATCTCATTTGGTTTTAATTTATCTACTGATATTAAGTACAGCTTTACATGTTTATTAATTATTTAAAAATAAAAATATGAGGCTGGAGAGATAGCTTAGTAATTAAGACTAATTCTTTCTCTAGCAGAGGACCTGAATTTGGATCCCAGCACCCACATAAGTTGGTTCATAACTTCCTATAACTCTAGTTCCATGAGATCTGATGCCTCTGATGGACCTGCACAAGTGTGCATGTACAGAGAGAGAGAGAGAGAGAGAGAGAGAGAGAGAGAAATACAAATAAATTATAAGGGGCTGGAGAGATTGCTCAGTAGTTAAGAACACTGGCTGCTCTTACAGAGGACCCAGGTTTGATTCCCAGGACCTACATGGTGGCTAACAACCATCAATAACTCCAGTACCAGGAGATGTCCATCAACTGATGAATAGATAAGAAAAATATGGTACATTTACACCACGGAATGTTATTCAGCTATTAAGAAAAAAATTATGAAACCAGAAGGTAAATATAAACATTATCCTGAATGAATAACCCAGACCCAGAAAACAAATACAGCATGTTTTATCTCATGTGTGGCTGTTAGCTTTTAAGTTTTAGATATGTATGCCTTCTCATATCTAGTAGATAGAGATATTAGAACACCCCTAGAAGTTAGGAAACTCATAAGGGGCCATGGGGCAGGAGGGACATTTCAAGGGAAAGGAGATAGAATACAGTGCTGTAAGGTGGAAAAGGAACAATGGAACAGGACAGTTACATGGGGTGGGAAGTGGGTGGGTAGGGTAGAGGAGAGAACATGGGAGGGATGACTAACACTAAAGGCCTTTGGGAAAAAACACATGCAAACCAGTGCTGCAGAAGCTCTCTAAAATACAGACATTTAAACAGAGTTTGAATCAAGTGACCCCATCACAGTGGCGGCAGGGAGGAGGAAGCAATAGCCCAACTAGATACCTCATCCTAGCATATAAAAACCTTAGTATAGGAATAGGTTACTACTCTTTGAATTGTCGGCCAGTGGGACTCCATGGGCCTCCAAATATTACAAACTGTTGTCATGGCTCTTGGTTAGCCCCTAGATCTTGAAGGTAAGACCCTACTGCTGAAGACAACTCATACTTGAATCCTATAACATGGAGAAATAAAATGATCACTGATCTGGGAAGATTCATCCCTATTGGCTAACTTTCATAGTGCTGGAAGGTGCTATGCATGCTCCTAGAGCAGAGAAATCATCAGTGTTACCCAGCTGTGAACTCCTGGGAGCCACAACAGTGACTGGCAAGATACACCCACTGGCGCAATAGTGGCACGAATATTATAGCATTAACCAGTCATCCTCTGATGGTATTTAAGGCCTGCTCCATAAGATGGAACCCATTTCTGGCACTGTTATTGGGTCCAAGAATCTGCAGCTGCATAGGTCATGGGGAAGAATCTGCTACTAATATCTACTGAATGGGCATAGTATTAAAATACCTCCTAACGACTTACTGCTATACTCCAAGATTAGCCCAGCTCTCAACCCTCATCAGACACTTTTTGCAGCAGCATAGAGACTTGAAAGTGGTCAACATGCAGAAAATAATAGATTACAGAGTACTTACTCATCCTTAAATAGGACGTGTAAATCACCCTCCTCTCCTCAGGGCTGGGGCACAGGAAGACTGTAAGAGCCAGGGGCGGTAGAAAACTACAAGGAGCAGTGTTTGTCCAGACAGCAGGGCAGTTGTACAGATGATCTCACAGAATTTGTGACAGCAGACATAAGCTCTGCTCAAGTTTAAAGTAGACAAAATCCCAGCATGGATTCGGACAGGTGGGACGAGCTCCCATCACAAGCTGAGGGACTATTGATATTTGATAGTTGTTGGGAGAAGTGTCAGTTATTTTAAGGCTATGACCCTGGTAGGTTGACTGCAATCCAGGACAGGCTCCAGACCCAAGATTATTTGGACAACACAATATTGGACTCAAAGTTGGGGAAAAAAGAGAGAACACAAAGTTGGATGTGTAGGGAGGTGGGGTGCATCTGGGAAGAGTTTGGGGAGGAGGGACTATGATAAAAACTTCTTGCAGCCGGGCATGGTGGCGCACGCCTTTAATCCTAGCACTCGGGAGGCAGAGGCAGGTGGATCTTTGTGAGTTCAAAGCCAGCCTGGTCTACAGAGTGAGTTCCAGGACAGCTGAGGCTACAGGGAGACCCTGTCTCAAAAAGACCAAAAAAAATTTCTTGCATAAAGTTCTTGAAGAATTAAAAAATATTTTTTAAATTAAAATAGTCTAGCTGGAACCCATAACAGAAAAAGTTGCATATATCAATATGGCACTCTGCAACATTCCAATACATGTATTCATTGCATGATGTTTAAATCAAGTTGAATATATTGATCTCCAACATTAATCATTTTACTGTAATGAAAACTTCCCAAATCTTTTCTTCTAGTATTTTGAAGTTCACAGGGCCTTGCTGGCATCTATAATTGACAAGATTAACATTTCCCCATTCCCTATCTCATCTATTCTCTCAAGCTTCTCATAACTACTGTTCTCTCTACTTCTATGGGATTGAATTCTCAGATTCTGCATATGAGTTATACAGAACTTGTCTCTCAGTGTCTGGCTTATTTTACTTGATATAATAATCTCCAGTTCAATCCACATTGTTGCAAATGATAGGGTTTCATTCCTGTTTTGTATGGCTGAACACTAACCCATTGTGTGTGTGTGTGTGTGTGTGTGTATATATATATATATATATATATATATATTGCATTTTCATTCACTGGTTGATGGATGCATCAATTGTTTCCATTTCTTGACTCCTTTGTATAATATTTCAATGAACACACAATGATTTAATGTCCTTTGGATAAATAACCAATAGCGACATTGTTGGGTCATGAGTAGTTCTATTTTTTTGAGGCATGTTCATACTGTTTTCCATAATGGCTATGCTATCTATTTAAATTCCCACTAACATTATGGAAGTGTTCATTTTCTCCACATCCTCACCAGCACTCATTATCATTCATCTTTCTCACTGGATAGCTTCAGTTGTGAACTTGACATCCTTGGGAAGAGGGTGTGCATGAATTCTCCAAGAATTAATAAAAAGTATTTCTAAAATAAATAGATAAGTAATACAGCTGATATTCAAATAACAGAAAAGTTATACATACCAATAGGGTACCCTACAGTATTTCAATACATGTATACATTGCATAATGCCTCTCTTACTAGGTATTCTAGTTTGGTTTCTGTTGCTGGGTGCTGGAAACTGAACCTGAGTCCTCTGCGAGAGCATCCAGTGCTCTTAACTGCTAAGCCATCTCTCCATCTCTGATGGTTTAAATTTTCAAAAGTTTGTTGAGACTTCCTTTGTAGCCTGTCTCAGAATGTTCTATATGCTGAAGAGAAAAATGTTTATTAAGCAGTTATTAGATGGAATGGTCCATATATGTCTGTCAGTTCTGTTTGCTCTTGGGCAGGGTTTCTTTTATTATGATTTTTTAATTATTTCTACTTACTTTGTTCTTTGACAACTTCAGATATGTATTTAATTCATTCTGGCCACACCTCCCTCAGATAGTCCCTCTCCACCCTCACCCCCTACTCCTCCCAACAAGTTCTCTCATTATCATATCGTTGCATTTTGTTTTTGTTTTGTGGCCCACTGAGTTTAACCTAGTTTTCTGGCTTGGGTGTGCACATGGAGCTATCCCCTGGAATGTGGGCAACTCAGCAGTGGCTACACCACTGGAGACAGTGGCTCCTCATCTTTCTGAAACCACTGACTGCTAATAGCACCCCTGGCCAGGGGTCGGGGGCCCTAGGTACCCCTTCCCAATCCATGACTGATGGTGACTGCTCCATCCATGCAGGCAGCCACAATGACTATGAGATTACAAGTGTGAAGGCTGTGTCTTATCCAGAAGACAGCCTTTCAGTCCCCTTTCCACTGTTGTCCAGCTCTTAGATTTCCTTCTTTCTTTTTCTAAAGTTTAAAAAATTACATATTTATGTATTTTTATAACTTTTTATACAATATATTTTGATCATATTTAGATTTCCCTGTCCTATCTACCCCTTACCCAATTTTATGTATTTTTATATGTACCTAGAAAGTAAAAAATTTTGGTTTATTCATTTTAAAAATTTTATGTATGTGAGTGTTTTTCCTGCATGTGTCGTGCAAAGCCCACAGAGGCCAGAAGAGGGCATCGATCTGCAGGAGTTAGAGTTGCAGACAGTTGTTAGCTGCCATGTGGGTGCTGGGAATCTAACTCTGATCCTCTGGAGGAGCAATCAGTACTCTTAACTGCTGGGCCATCTCTGTAGCTCTCTAGAGTCATATTTTTGTCCTGAAATGCCCTCTGTGAGGGTCCATCTACTGGAGCCTAGTTAACCTACAAAGAGTCTCACCCTTAAACAAGACTGACTCTCCCTCTCCCAGCAGCCATCGATTGCCGATAGTTCCTCAGGCTGGGTTGGGGTTTTTACCCACTTTCCCATGTCTATGTTGGGATTTTGTCTGGCCTGAGCTTACACGGTTCTTGTACATGCTGTCACCACTGCTGTGAGTTCACAGGAGTAATTTTCCCTTCCCCTCCATCCCCCCTGCCACCCACCCCTCCTACCTCCATTTGGAAAACTTTGTTTCCTTATGGTTATCCACCACTTCTGGCTCTTACAATCTATCTACCCCTTCTTCTGCAAATACTGTACCTCTAAGGATACTACATACGTGAACTGTAGAACAAATAAGGAGAAATCAAGCTGGTGCCAACTTTAAAGCCTCTTTTCTACTGTGTAGCTTTCATAGTGGTGGAAAGTGCTATGTATGCCATCAGAAGGGAAACATTATCATCAGCCATACCCAGATATGAATCATGTAAGCTACAAAGCTGCAACAACAATTGGCCTGCCCAGATATGTCCATTGGTGCAATAGTAGCATGGATATTATGGGAGTAACCAACCAGTCTCTACTTGGATTTAAGGTCTGCTTCATAAGATACAGTTAATACCTGACGTTGATTATCAGACTTAGGAACCTGAGGTTACACAGGTCACAGGCCAGAAAGGAGAGCCTAATGCTATTATTTTGATAAAGAGTATAATATTAAACTGACTCCAAATGACATATTGTTATACCCATAGACTAATACATCTCTCAACTCTCACCAGAGACACTTCCTTATTCAGCAGATGGTGATCAACACAGAGACCCACACCTGTCCAGTGTGCGGAGAACAAGAGGCTGCAGACTGCTTATCTCTGAATGGGACACCTATATTGAACTTCTCTCATAATTTTCTGCCTCTGTCTTCTGTGATGTTCCCTGAGCCTTGGAAGGGGTGATATGGGTGTCCTGTTTAGAGATGAGCCCTCAACAGTCACTTATTCTCAGTATCTTGACAAACCATGAATTTTCACTGTTAACTGCAAAAGGAAGTATATTAGTCACTTTTCTGTTGCTGTGATAAAACCACCATGACCAAGGGAACTTATAAAAGGAAGAGTTTATTTGAGCTTATGATTGACGGTTCCAGGGATATAAGAGTCCATTGTGGCTGGGAAGCATGGTGGCCAGGGCTGGAGCAGAAAGCCAAGATTCACATCTTCCAATGAGCACAGGAAGCCAAAAGAGAGATACTGGAGACTGCAAGGCTTGTTAAACTCACTAAGCCCCCCCACCCCCCCAGTGACATACTTCCTCCAGCATGGCCACATCTTCCAAGATCTCCCAAAACAGCACCACCAACTGGGGACAAAATGTCTGAATACTTGAAGCCTATGGGGGACACTATCATTCAAACCACCACATTCCACTCCCTGACCCCCATAGGCTCATGACCACATAAAATGTAAAATGCATTTAGTCCAACCTTAAAAGTCCCCATAGTCTATACCAATCTCAATTCTAGTCAAAAGTCTACAGTCCAAAGTCTCTTCTGAGACCCAGGCCAATCTCTTAACTGTAAGCTCCTGTAAAATCAAAAGACAAATTACATACTCCCAAAATACAGTGGAAACAAATACACATTCCCAATCCAAAAGGGAGGAATAGAGGCATAGTGAGGAAATACTGGACCAAAACAAGACTGAAAACCAGCAGGGCAAACACCAAGTCCAGTAAGTCCATGTGTGACTTCTGGGACTTTACTTCCAAAGGGCTTAGATAGCTCAGCTCTTCCAGCCTTGTGTGCAACATACATCTCTTCCTTAGGCTGGTACCACTCCCCGTATGCAGTTCTCCTTGGCAAATATCTCACAGCTTTGGCATCTTGAATGTCTTCTCGAATGTCACTGCCAACCAGGCTTCACAGCTTCACACAATGGCCTATCAGGGCCTTCTTTATGCAGGGATGCCCCTGCTGCACTCTGCCTGGCCTCTGTGGTGTTCTGAAACTGTGGAGGAAGAACTGATGAGACCTTCACTCTTGCATCCTTCATGCCTTTAAAGCCAGCACCATGTGAATGAAACTGCCGAGTTTGGCTGCAAGTTCAGGATGGCCTCTGTCCTACTTTGACCACATTAGCAACTTTTCTCTACCCTTTCAGTATTTTCCTTCAAAAGCTGAAGGCTTAGCTGGGTGTGGTCTTGATGGTTCCAGGGATGTAAGAGTCCATTGTGGCAGGGAGGCATGGTGGCCGGGGCTGGAGCAGAAAGCTGAGGTTCACATCTTCCAGTGAGCACAGGAAGCCAAGAGAGAGACACTGGAGACTGCATGGCTTGTTAAACTCACTAAGCCTGCCCTCAATGATGTATTTCCTCCAGCATGGCCACACCTTCTAAGACCTCCCAAAACAGTGCCACCAACTGGTGACAAAATGTCTGAATACTTGAAGCCTATGGGGGCCATTCTCATTCAAACCACCAAAGGAAGCTTCTCTGAAAAAGGCCAAAGGCAGCAGTAGTCTAATTTTCAAAGATGACTAGACAAAATGCCCATTTAGCAAAACAGAAGCATCTGGTTCACTCCTACAGCCTATGATCTTTCCAGAGATGGACCTTTGGCCAGGTTCACGGTATCAAGCATCAAGACCCTCCTTCAGAGTGGGCCTCATATCCAAATAGAATGTAGTTGGTTATCCCCATAATAGTTGTGCCACTATTGTACCAGTGGGTAGGTACATCTTTCTTGGCATGTTGGTACTGGAGCATACAAGATCCATAGCTGGATAAGACTGTTGATGACTTTTCTTCTGCAGCTGCCTGTTTAGTAACTCCACCACTATGAGAGTTAGCCAGCAGGGAGGAAGCTTTCAGCTCAGTTCCAGCATTATTTCCTCCATGTCCTGCATCTAAAGTGTATGAGTCTTCAGTAAAAATATTTATAATCTAGTTAGGTAGCAACCAAGAGCAATGGTAATTAACTATATTGTTTTGGAGGCCTCTAGTACCTTCCTGACTAGCAATAGGTTTCTATATGGCTTCTTTTTAGTTTGATTCCCCCCCAATCTTCTCACATGTGTTTACTATCTTCAGTCCCATAAAATCTTTCTCCCCATCCTAATGGATCCTTTCTAGATTTCTGGTCTCTACAGACATTCCAAGTTTAACACACAAATCAAAAAATTCAAAGCCATAATCTAAATATGAGAGAGAATATTTGGGATTTGACTTTCTGAGTCTGGGTTACTTTACTCAGTATAGTATAGTTATTTTTTACTAAACATTTTCTTGCAGATTTCATAATTTCATTTTTCTTTACAGCTGAATAAAATCGTGTATATGTGCCACATGTTCATCATCCATTCATCAGTCTAGGCTTATTCCATTTCCTGGCTATCATGAGTAGAGTAGCAGTGAACATGAGTATGCAGTTATCTGTCATATTACATACAGAGCTTTGGGTGTATGCCCAGGAATGGCATAACTGGGTCATATGGTAGTTCTAATCCAAACTTATTTCCACAGTGGCTACACCAGTCTATATTCCCAACAACAATGTTTATGGATTCCTGGGGCAGGGCTTCTTTAACTTTTTCCAATTTAGCCTGAGAAATTTTTGTGTGACTCCCTACAAGTATGTAGGTATATAAAATGGGTGCACAAATCAAACATTTATGAGTACTGACTCATAAATTTATTTTAAAGCAATTTGTTGATATACATATAATTTTGTCATTTATTAAAGGTTAAAGCAAATTAACATAACAATACCATTGTGCTTATTTAGTTTTACATAAGAAACAAATCTTAGAGGAATATTTGGCACTGTAGAATATAGAACATGCTTCTCAGAGTTGACTGATATTTTGATTGTATGATTTTCAATGGTGAGAATATTAGTTTTCATATGTACTTAGTAAAATTGGCAGAAGTATGTTTTGAGCCATTTGAGAAATTGTTGAAAATTCTGTCCTAGTTTCAAGCTATAAGTCATTTAACAATTTTTTTTAAATGAAACTCAAGTCAGAAACTCAAGCAGGGATTTCTGAAATCAAGTAACACAACACAAATCAAACCTAAAATTGAATAACACAATACAATGTAAAGATGCACTAATTTCATGCATACTAAGGAAAATTCTGTCCTAGTTTCAAGCTATAAGTCATTTAACGATTTTTTTTAAATGAAACTCAAGTCAGAAACTCAAGCAGGGATTTCTGAAATCAAGTAACACAACACAAATCAAACCTAAAATTGAATAACACAATACAATGTAAAGATGCACTAATTTCATGCATACTAAGGAAAATTCTGTCCTAGTTTCAAGCTATAAGTCATTTAACGATTTTTTTTAAATGAAACTCAAGTCAGAAACTCAAGCAGGGATTTCTGAAATCAAGTAACACAACACAAATCAAACCTAAAATTGAATAACACAATACAATGTAAAGATGCACTAATTTCATGCATACTAAGGAATGACAACAGGAAACATGAAAGGTTGTGTTTTCTATGGTTAGACCACCATGTTTCTGTAAGAGCATAAAACAAATATCATAAAACTTTATATGCACAGTCCAAGCAGTGCATTTCATAGCCATCAGTAGTCTGGAATCTGAGGTCAGGAGTTAGGCAGTGTTTATTGTTGTTGCATGGTGTGACAGCTGGAGCAGTACAGTGTGCAAGCTGTGTATTGAACCAAGACTGCAGTGAAGCCACGTAAAACATGGGCTAGTGTTGCCAGAAAAAAACTCACATTCATCATGCTTCTGAATTTGAACTAACTTTTGATCTGGTACTGAGAAACTTTTTAGCATTGCCAAATTTCTTTTTTGGGGGGTCTTTTTGGGATTGGGGCTACAGGGAGACTCTGCTGGCCTGAAACTCACAATGTAGACCAGGCTGGCCTTGAACTCACAGAGATCCACCTGCCTCTGCCTCCTAAGTGCTAGGATTAAAGGCATGTGCCACCACATCTGTCACATTATCAAATTTCTTATGACCCCAGTCTTCTGTTGGATGACTTTGATTTAGAGTTGTGGCCTACAGTTTAAGAAGCTAAACTCTCCAGGTGTGGTGGCACACACCTTTAATCCTAGCACTCAGGAGGCAGAGGCAGGTGGATCTTTGTGAGTTCAAGGACAGCCTGGTCTACAGAGTGAGTTCTAGGACAGCTGGAGCTACAGGGATACCCTGTCTCAAAAAGACCAAAAAAAAAAGAAGTACCATTTAACTTCTTTACTATGTATCTGCAAGTTGCTTATCTAAGATATAATTTAATGCTGCTATTTCTTTGTTGTTTGTCCTGATTTTCCTATTATCTTGTACACTCTTTTGTATACAGCTATTATATTGTGTATAACTGTTATTGTATTCTATGCAACTATTATTATATTGGAATCTATCTCTCCCTTTAGGTGTATTAATATTTACTTTATATTTGGCTTTTTTTTTTTACTACTGTGAAAATCTCATACCACTCTTTCTTGGCCTGTAAAGTCATGCTGAGAATTCTGCTGCCAAGATATATTGGGACAGCCTTTTGTATGTGGTTTTGTTTTATTTTTTTTAATTAAAAATATTTTTAAAATTTATTTTGTATGTGTATGCATGTACTGTCTGCATGCAGGTTTGTGCACCCGTGTTGTGCAATGCTGCGGAGGTCGGAAGAGGGTATTGGATTCCCCTGGAACTGGAGTTAAAGACGGTTCTCAGCCGCCATGTGGGTGCTGGGGATCGAACCCGGATCCTCTGCAAGAGCAATCAGCACTCTTAACTGATAGCCATCACTCCAGCCCCTGTTTTATGTTTTTGTATTTTCCTTTGTAGTATTGAGATTCTTCATCATTCGTGTGTTACAGTCTGGTTGTAAGATAGTTTGGGGATAGATTTGGTCAATGGTCCTGATCCTCCAGTATCTAGGTTTGGGAAGATTTCTATTATTTCTTTGGATAGGATTTTATCCCTCTGCCATTCTCAAGTACTTCTTGAACCCCAATAATACAAATATTTGTTCTTTTAACCCTATCCTAAAGGGTGTTCAGGAAGACTCAGAAGAATACCTAGAAAGAATAATCTGTTGTCAGAAGCTACCCTCTGGGGTCAGGGTGAGCCCGGATGCTTTGTTCATGGTCACCTGGCTGTAACCAGACACTACATAATTCTTCCACGCTTTGGGAACAATGACAACAGGTGAACCAGCCTCAATGGCCACCAATGCCACCAGTCTGTATCAGACTCCATGTCTACAGCCTACCAAGAACAGAACAGCACAGCACTTGGGTAGAAGCAAGTCCACACTGTTACAGATTGCCCAAAACTCAGGTAGGCTTGTGGGCTAAGACCACTGTGAACAGCCATGGGTGATACCAGCTGGAATAGAAGTCTGGTAGACTGAGGCTGGATGTTTGGAATTCAAGCTGTTCCAGAGATGCTCTTTAAAGGCAGACCTTGGGTAGTGGCTGTTAGGATCTGTAGGGAGCAGGGGAGTAGGATGGGAGAGTCAGGGGTTAGATTTTACTGTTAAAGTACTAAGTTCCAGGTCAAAGTCTTTATCAATTGATCCCCTAAGATTTTCTCATTTTGTGTTTTTAATTTCTTAAGATAATTCTGTCACAGAGAGTGATTTCATTTCCATAATAATAACAAATATATTTTGTGGCTCTTCATAACTTATGTTTTCATTGAAAGATAAAATATTTCACATACACAGGATTTGGTACAGGATTGATCCACTTTAAACTTTAAAAGCTTCAGTGTATGCTAACTATTGTGTTCAACAGCTTTGGATAAACTTTCCCAAGTAACATAGCTAAGAGGCCAAACACCTGTGTACTAAGAGATTGACACAATATTATGGGAACAAAGATGTGTGTGATTAATTCTTCTTTCAAGAAATTATTGAAGTCAGAGAGCTGGAGAGATGGCTCAGTGGTTAAGAGCAATGGTTGCTCTTGCAGAGGACCTAGGTTGAGTTCTCAGCACCCATGTGGCAGTTAACAACTGTTCATAACTCCAGTTCCAGGAGATCTGCCACCCTCTTCTGACTCCGTGGGCATTGCATGACATGGGTGCACTTGCATACATGCAGGTAATACATTCACACACAGAACATAAAAATAATAAATAAAATATTACAAAAGAAATTATTGAAGTCTTTTTTCTTCAATTTTTGTGTGTTTCACAGGATACTTCTTGTTCATACATACACCCCTTCCCCATCTGCCCCTCTCATAGGAGTTCATGCATTCTGTCATATATGCTAAGGTCTATCAAGTCAAGTTTACGAATCCAGATTTTCCTTGGTGTGAGTTTATCCACTGGAGCCTGTTCAGCCTGTCTAGCACTATTCCCTTAAAGATGAGCTCTTCTTCACTAAGGACTGATCAGTTGCATTAGAACTATTAAATTCTTTGGCTAAGGTTGGGGCTTCTTGCCCAGTTCCCCAGCTCTATGTTGGGTTTTTGCCTGGTTTGTGTTTGCATGGGTCTTGTGCATGCTGTCATCATTGCTCTAAGTTCATATAAGCAAGTTCCCAGAGGCCTGGGAGACTCTGTTTCCTTATGGTCATACACCACCTCTGGCTCTTACAATCTTTCTATCTCCTCTTTCACAATGGCCCCTGAGCCCTGGGTGGGTGAGCTCCAATACAGGAGTCCTATCTAGGGACAAGCCCTCTGCAGTCTCTTATTCGCTATACTTTCACGATGGCCCCTGAACCCTGGGTGGGTGAGCTCCAATATAGGAGTCCTATCTAGGGACAAGCCCTCTGCAGTCTCTTAGTCATTATACTTTCACAATGACCCCTGAGCCCTGGGCGGGTGAACTCCAGCATAGGAGTCCTATCTAGGGACAAGCCCTCTGCAGTCTCTTATTCGCTATACTTTGTCCAGTTGTGGCCTTCTGTGTGCATTGGCCTCTGCTGCATGAGGCCGCTTCACTGGGGAGAGTTGACAGATGCAATAGTGTTCTTTCTATGTCCTGTTCTACTGTGTTCCATGAGCCTTATGTATATTTGGCTATTTACAGTGCTATACATTTCTTCCCATTGAGTCAGGTTTAAGTCCAAATAGATAGTTGTTGGTTATCCTCAAGATAAAGGCGCCACTACTACTCTGACATAGTTTTCTGTGCCAGTGATTGTTGCGGTTATCAGGCTTTAAAGCTGTTCGACCCCCCAGCTTTAAAGCCTCGCTTACCAGCTTGCAGAGTATCCTCTAAAAGCATGAGAGCTTTAGTCTTCAAGGGAAGAGACTTCCAGGTCAGTTCCTGCTTCTTTGCTTTCCAAGTCATGTGTCTGAACTATGTCCTGCTGTCAGCAAGAGTCTTACCTTCGAGTTCTGGAAGGCAATCAAGGGCTGTGGCAAAAGTTTATCGAAGTCTTCTGTTACTCTCCACTCACTGAATCTGGAGCTCAGCAGCTTAGCTAGTCTTGGGTGTCAGAAAGTCTCAGAGGTCTCTGCCCCCCCCAGTGCTGGGATTACACCCATACACTACCACATCCAGCTTTCACATGGACTCTGGGAATTAAACTCAGGTCCTTGTGGTTGCATGGAAAGCACTTCGCATTAAGCCATCCCCTGTTCAACTTCACCTTGCTTTAATTTGGCCATTGACATTCTTTTCTATCATGCCTGCATGGCAGCGGCTCTCCTGACCACAGCATCACCCTTCCATGTTCTCTGAAGAACATCTGGACAGTGTCCTCAGTTGTCTCTCTCTCACCTACATCTCATTGGTCTTCTTACTTTTTATCCCTTTATATTCTCCTTTCTGCCTTTTCCCTTCCTGTCCTCTCATTGGACAGTGCTTTTCAGCATTCAATATACTGGGCATCAAGGAGAGATTCTGTTTATTTGCAAAAAAATTAATGGCACACTGATTCCTTTAAATATAATGAGCTTTATATTTAATTTTTAATATTTTATTGGGGGACTGAGGAACTTACAGTCATAGTGAGGCTTGGGGCAGTAGACTCCAGCTGAACTCCAGGCATGGTTCCAAAACAGTATCACAGACTTGGCCTTCAGGGGAGTCTTCCTCTCATATAATCCCGAAGGCGGGCAGTGAGAGGGTTACCACTGGAGCTGACTGTCCAGGAGTGTGTCACTCACAGTAGTAGACCTGAGAGTCAGCCCCTTCTTACTGTCTTCATTCCAGCACCAATTAGATGACATGCTGTTAGAACCCAGGGATCTGTCATGCCTGCCTGGCATTTGCATGGATGCCAGGGATTGATTAGGAACTGCTACCTTAGGAAACTCAATGGTCTCCCTCCCCATTCTTTCCAGGCAGCCGTAGCAACGTGAAAAATTGTCTTCATCTTACTTCTCCCTTCCAAGTATCATAGGAGTCCATATATGATTCAATGACACCCAGAATCTGAACTGCAAAGGAATCTGGGATTGCAGATATTTTTAGTTCTTCCTGCCCTGTAGAACATGAAAGAGTCATAGGGAGAGAAGAATGCATGCTGTGAGCCAGTCCACCAGATCCAGCTCCATGTGAGTCGATCCACCAGATCTAACTCTGTATAAACCATTTCCAAAATCATTGCAAATTTACTGTATTATCAGAATTTCTAATGAAAAGTTATGTGAATATAGTTTTTTAAATGTAAAAATAATGTAATTGTAGAGTACTTGCATAGTACATGTGAGGCCTTAGGTTCAATTCTAATTCTCAGCACCACAAACAAACAAACAAACAAACAAACAAACAAACAAACTCCACCACCACTAAAACAAATCAAGATCTGTTCACTGAGTATATAAAGTACCTGGCATGTAAAGTACCTGCTATATGTCAATCACTGTGCTACAGTAACAAAGGTCTAGTCTCCATATTAAATTATATTATATTATATTTTATTATCTCTATATTTCTCTAGTTTCTATATTATACAATAGAGGTTTTATATATATATGTGTGTGTGTGTGTGTACAGGGTATATACACAATAGAGGTTTTATATACATGTATAGGTAATATATACAATAAAGGTTCTATACTATACTAGGCTATAGTATAGCTGTGAAGATAGAGTACATAGAAATTTAGCATAAAGCAAAATTATTGAAATGCATACACATTGTGGTTACAGAGAAGAGAGGAACTGATTAGTTTGCTCAAGGATTAGGAGACATTGGTTTGGACTTGAGAGATGGAAAGCACTGACCTGGATTCCAAGAAGTGATCCTTTCTGTCCCAGGAGTTCATGAGCAAAGGCACAGAGGTGTAAACAACATGGTTCAGTTGAAGAATCACAGCTTGGACAACCTTTTGTTCTTTAGTAGAAATCTATTGTTACAGCATAGTGCAAGCATTAAAAATTTGTTATGTAAATTATAAATTTCTACTTAACTTGGCAGCACTATTCCTTTTTTTCTTTTAACCAAGGTCTTCCTGTAGCCCCAGCGAGTCTGGAACTCGCTATGTAGACCAGGGTGGCCTCTGTCTCACGGAGATCCACCTCTGCCTCCGCCTCCCGAGTGCTGGGATTAAAGGTGCACACCACCGTGCCTGGGACCACTGTTCCTAATTTTTTTTTTTGGTCTTTTTGAGACAGGGTCTCCCTGTAGCACCAGCTGTCCTGGAACTGGCTATGTAGACCAGGCTGGCCTTGAACTCACATAGATCCACCTGCCTCTGCCTCCCAAGTGCTAGGATTAAAGGCGTGCGCCACCACGCCCGGCCACTGTTCCTATTTTTAAAACATGTAACATAATCTCTACAGTGGCAGACTGTTGAGAGACAAGTAACCAAGTAAACAACATATGCATCACATGCCATCATCACAGAGATCAGAGGACAACAAGGAACTTTCAAGAAAATATCCTGAGAAATCATAAAGTAATTGAGGCACTGAGAAATATACATAAATTGTTAACAATGAAACATTAAAGTGCTATGCTAAAATATATAACAATTATTACATGTCGCTTGGCTCTTACTAATCTTACATGATTGGTTTGTGCCCAACAATCACATAGCTCCTAATTCTAAACAAGTAATGGTCTAGCTATTGGGTAGATGCTTAATAGTAGCCTGGTTTGAACATACCTGATGATGACATAACCTAAAGCTTCCTGGGCTGATGAAGTCCTTACATCTTTATGAATGAGGATGTTTCTGAACAGTCCATAGTCCTGTTCTTGCCCCATCTGCACCCATAAGCCCTCCTCTTACCATGGCAAGGGTCTATCCAAACTTTTCCAGGGAAAACCTCGAAAGGGTGCCTCGAATTTGATGGATTTTGTGGAAACAGGTATATTCTTTTGAGCGGATGTTCTTCTAAGGGTGGGGAATACTTTCAGGCCATGGTGACTAAGGGCACTGGGGCATCGAGAGGAGAAACATTTACCACTCTGTAGTAGAACCATTCTAGTACTATTTGCATCCAGAGGGGCATCAGAAGGGAGATTCCTTCTAATTACTGGCAGTTTAGGGTGGGTCCCATCAGATTGGAGGAAAGGACCTTTACAAGAAGCATGGATGGAAATCATCCATGGGGAAGCAGGTAGAGGAGGCAGTGCAGCAGAGAGCAGTGACCTGGCACAGTGCTCACTCAGAGCAGCCACAAAATGACTCGTTTCCACTCTGCTTGGTCTTAAGAATAGCATATATTGATTAGAATTTAGGCCAGTGTTTTTCATAATGTGTTGTGTGGAATATATCAATAGTATAATTTAGGGGGGTTGCCATAGTATGGATCAACTGCATCCTTACTTTATACTTGGACCACCACTGGGGTTGTGGACTTAGCTCAGGAGTAGAAAGCTTGCCTAGTAAGCACAAAGCCTGGGCTGGGTTTCTAACCTCTCCTTCCCAGGGCAAGTGTGAATACTACTTAAGTGTGACTGCTACTTGAGAATCACCCTTCTCTTCTGAATGTCTCTGAGAATTTATAGTTGGTAGTGTTCATTTTGGTATTTATTTAGCTAATTTCTACTGTTACTTGTTTGGGATTATATAGGGCCCTTATGGTTTTGTTCTGCATATCTCTAGTACATTTTTGCATTAAAGAAAGAAAACAAAAACTTAGCTAATGGAAATTAAAGAGGTAGGCAATGTTCAGAGTGTTACCAAGTCTTTGATGAAGGTAGTGTAAAACTTTTTGTCATAAACATATAAAAATATTCTTCCACTAATATTTCTTTTTAGATAACAAACTAACCATGAAGAAAAATATTATCAACACGTGGCACTCCTTTGTAAATATTCCCAATGTGATTGTGCCAGCTATTGAAAGTGAGATAAGAAGGATGGAAAATGGAGCATGCAGGTAAGTCTGTGCACGTCCTTGTGCATTTTTTTAAGTTTTATTTTTATTTTTGTATGTGTATGGATGTACTGTCTTCATGTACGTTTGTGCACCCGTGTCATGCAATGCCACAGAGGTCAGAAGAGGGCATCGGATTCCCCTGGAACTGGAGTTAAAGACGGTTCTCAGCTGCCATGTGGGTGCTGGGGATCGAACCCCGGTCCTCTGCAAGAGCAGTCAGCGCTCTTAACCACTAGGCCATCTCTCCAGCCCCAACCTTGTGCATTTTTAATACAAGAAGTTTTTTTTTAACACATCGAGTGAGGTTTGATTTCAATTTAGCCTTATAATATGTAACTTTTAATTATTTTATTTTATTTTAATTTTTTTGTCTTTTTGAGGCAGGGTCTCCCTTTAGTATCAGCTGGCCTGGAACTCGCTATGTAGACCAGGCTGGCCTTGAACTCACAAAGATCTGCCTGCCTCTGCCTCCCAAGTGCTAGGTAATTTATTTTTATTTTATGTGTATGAGTGTTATGCCTGCATGTGTGTACGTGCACCTGACTCCTGTAATGCCCATGGGATAGAAGGAAGCTTCAGATCCCCTTGAACTGGAGTTACAGATAGTTGTTAGCCACTATGTGGGTGCTGGAATTTGAACCCTGGTCTTTTGCAAGAGCAACCAGTGCTCTTAAACACTAAGCTATGGCTCCAGCCCTGTAACTTTAATCTTTTTTTTTTTTTTTTGTCTTTTCAAGACAGGGTCTCCCTGTAGCCCCAGCTGTCCTGGAACTCTCTATGTAGACCAAGCTGGCCTTGAAATCACAGAGATCTGCCTGCCTCTGCCTCCTGAGTGCTAGGATTAAAGGCATGTGCCAATATACCCAACTTAAAATTTTAATCTATTTAGTTTAGTGAATTTATACTTTGGAGCCATGCAATTTGTCTATTACATGAAGAATATTATGGTGAGTAGTTTTTGGAAGCATCTATAAACTATCTATGACAAATACTTCTTTATTCACAGACAAGGCTTTCTGTTATTGGACATATAAAATCTAAATAGATGACATACTGTACAGAAATGTGAAAACGTACATAAATATGAAATAATTATTTAAGATAGTTCCCATAAATGAATAGAATGTGTGCGATTGTGATTGAACTTTCTTTTACAGGAAGGAAATACTAGCTAAGAAGTGACAATTCATTCACTGGTATAATAGGACCTAAATTTAGATCCTTTATTTTCATTAACATCAATCAATGTATCTAATAATAGTAATGTGGGATCTAGGAAGTGGATTCTTAATTAATATGCATTTAACTTCACTGGGCACAGCGGTATAGAGTGCCATGCTTCCTGGGCAGCTCTGACCTCACTCTAATTAAAAATCCTTGTGGGTTTGTTTGAAGAGGGAAGGGAAGAGCTGAGACAAGGCTCCCCCTGATGGAAGTGCTGCTCCTCTGACATGGTTAAAACATGAGTCCCATTCATCTCTGCCTCCTTTTGGACTGCAGCTCCTTTTCTGACAATGACAACAGTGCCTCTCTATCTGATGAATCAGAGAATGAGAACTCCCACGCAAGGACTTCCTTCAGAAACAACTCACACAGACGGAGAGGACCATCCCAAAGGTGAATTTTTTATGCATTTCAGACATAATTTTTCAGTCAGTCTTAATCACCAGCATACCAGCTTCTCTCTCAGCCACCCCCCAATAGAGATCACATCTTCTGTCATTTGTGCTAGTCTCCATTGTGCCAAATTACTCTCTCTACTCACTTCTGAGTGCCAACTCATCCCCTGAGCTCTAGTCAGTCTATCCAGAGTCTCTTTTCTAAAGAAGGCCAAGTCTTCATCACCTGACCACCATCAGCTGCCAATATTTCCTTAGCCAAGGTTGGGCTTTGCTACCGATTTCTGCAGTGCTGTGCTGTGCTGGCTTTTTGTCCAGCTGAGCTTGCATGGGTCTTGTGTGTGCTGATACCAATGCTGTAGGTCCATATGAACAGGGTCTGCCTGCCAGCTCAGAACATGGGTTTTTAAAGCAATATTTTGATGAAAATTTTTCTTCTTCCACAGAGTGGGGTTAGCAAAAGCCCTTGTTAATGAGATGCCATGCAGCTCTCTGGATTATCATGCTGCTTTTGTGTTCCTTACCTTTGCCTTCTCTTGGAAAATGACCAATGCTTGATTATTCATGGCCACGAGGTTCCCAGTCATAAACATGCTCTATCCTGTTCCCTGAGATTTATGTCTGTTCCTCAGAGACTTCATGCTCTATCTCTCTCCTGGTTTCCTGCGTCTTCTGAATTAACCTTTCAGGACCGGGAAGCAATTCCATATGAGAGGGTGGATGCTGTTTTTTTATTGAATTTTTGTGGATTTCATACATATCTCAGTGAATCTTAATCATCTTTATATGCCATTCATACTCACACCCTTCCTGCAGCGCCCCCTTCCCCGAATTCATTTGTATTAAGGCCTATTGTGTCAAGTTAGTGTCCCCAGATGTTCCTCAGAGCAAGTTCATCTACTGAGGTCTAGTTAGTCTACCTAGAATCCCTCACTTTAAGAAGATCAGCTCTTCCTCACCCAACAGTAATCAGCTGCCCCTTCTTCTTTAGCTAAGACTGGGGTCTGCTGCCCATTTCTCCAGTTCTATGCTAGGTTTTTGTCTGCTTGAGTTTGTATGGGTCTTGTGCATGCTGACACTATTGCTGTAGGTTCCTATGAGCAGGTTCCCAGGAGCTTGTGGGACTCTATTTCCATATGGTCAAGCACCTCCTTTTTGGCTCTTACAATCTTTCCAATCCCCCTCTTCTGAAATGGTCCCTGAGCCAAAACCACTGTATCCTATAGAGCCTACTTTCTAGGAAATACATTGGTGTATGAATGGTTAGAAGAGAGGAGTCCAACATCCTTATGAGGAGATAAAATGTTTATGGTAAAAAATGGGGCCCAGAAAGGTACTGAAGGAGTGTGCTATTGGTGTGAATATGGGGTTCCGATTCTGTCTATTCTTATCTCCTTTCCTCTTTCTGTCTTTTTTGAGGTGGATGTTGGTGGTACACAACTTGGTTTACTCAAAGCCAAAGATGATGGTAATCTTTGGCATCGACATTAACCAATTTACTAACCACTTTGGTTCAACTTGCTGGCGTTTTTTTTTTTTTTGTTTTTTTTTTTTGTCCTTTCGAAACAGGGTCTCCCTGTAGCTCCAGCTGTCCTGGAACTCATTCTGTAGACCAGGCTGGCCTTGAACTCACAAAGATCCGCCTGCCTCTGCCTCCCGAGTGCTAGGATTAAAGGTGTGCGCCACCACGCCCGGCTAAATTGATGCTTTATAGTAAACTACACTTCATTGGAAGCTCTACCTTTTCAAAAATCATCTGGGCAATCTTTTGTAATGAATTGAAACTGAAAATAATTTCTTCTTTAAGACACTATGTATATAACAAACAGATGGGGTCCATTATGATTTCACTGTATATTTTTCATTTCTTAGGGAGCAACTCCTGCCTGGTACTATGGCTCTTTTCAATGTTAACAACAGCAGCAACAAGGACCAGTAAGTACATTTACAGAAGGAAACACTTTTTTTGTTTTTTTTGAGACAGGGTCTCCCCGAGGCCCAGATGTCCTGGAACTCACTCTGTAGACCAGGCTGGCCTTGAACTCACAAAGATCCGCCTGGTTCTGCCTCCTGAGTGCTGGGATTAAGTGTGTGTCACCACACCCAGCTAGAAGGAAACACTTTTAAAGCATTTCAGAACTTAAAAATCTAGCAATATATCCAAATTTGAGATAGAGCAAACATTTAGCAGGTGAACTAATTTAATAGCAATTTTATTCCATTATTTTGTTATTTGATCATTTATATCTGGGAAAATCTAGCTTCCCACATTAAAAGTAATACATATATATATTTATTAATTTATTTGAGTATATGTTAAAGAAACAAGTTTATGTTGTATGTGCAATTGCCCTTACTTAAGACAGAATGGATGACAAAAGTCATGAAACATCAACAATATATCTTAGGTCACATCCTACAGAAGGAGATCTGAGATAGAGGTCTGTGTGCAGAGGTTTGTTGGATGTGCTCTTTGGAATGATATCTGCAAGGGAGTTGGCTATGGAAGAATTGGGCCTAGGAGGATGTTAAATTTCAGAAAATAGGACTGATACAACGTGATGGGATCTTTGGAGCATGGATGTGCTTTCAAATTGATGGAATATTCGGGTGCCAGGACTAGGCCTTTAAAGCCACAGACAGTCTTTCAATAAGAGCAGCCCTAGGAATTTTGGACATAAACTTGAGAATGGTGGTTTCCTTCATCTAGGGCTGCCAAGGGATAGGAGAAACTGGTAGAAGCAGAAGGAATGCCTGAGGCCTATGTATCACTGTAGCCTCCAACCCTACTACTTGTACACTGCTGAGATGTACTTTCACATGCAAACTCACCCCATCTGGGGTGTCTCCTTCCAGGGCTTTGGTTGTTTTTTTGTCCTGGAGAGGCTTATAAGAGGATAATTCCTGGGATCATAAAGATAAAAGCCTCTTACAACTTCAGCTGGTTTTGAGGTTTCAACTGAAACCCTCATCCATTGTTGTTCATACTTGGCCAGGATGTTGAGTCTAGAACAATACAGATGTTTAGCTTGTCATCATGGCTTTCTTGAGCCATGGCTACTATACTTGTTCATTTATTACCAAAGATGGGTTGGGGAAATCCCAAAACATACCACAGTGGATTCTGTGCATGTCAAATATATTTTCTAGTCTCTGGGTAAAAGCAGTACTAGCTACTTCTGGTGATAAAGAGTATAGATTTTTCCAGTCTGGTGACTCTCCTCTGCCCATTGGTTTCTTGGAATGAGGAATCCAAACTGGCAGGGGAATAATTATAGATTAGTGTTTAATGGGACTCTAACTTAGCCTTTTGGCAGAAGTATAGACCTCTCTTCCCTGAAATGAGGACCCCATAACCACAGAGACTAGAATTGCAGGGATGGGAAATGTACCTTCCCTATGTGAGTCACCCCTAGTTAGGTATCTTGGTTCCTAGACTCATGCACTCTATTAATGTATATGGATAGAGCGCCCCCTAATGACCATTGACTTTTCATATATACAGTATCCAAGAACACAGCACCCAGTCTTCAAGGAGCCATATCTTTTCCCATAGATAATGAATGACTGTGTAGTGCTTGAAGCTGTGTCATTGGGGAGAGTAACCTTACCACTGTGTTTCAAGGTCACCTCTAGGTGGGTCTATAGTATAGACACAGCCTATTTGAGGTTGCCAACTGACCCTTCCATGGTATATGCTCCATCAGCTGCTCCTAAAGAACTCCATATGGAGCCATATATAGGTAGGTTACTTGTTCCCTGTCATTCACATTGCATCTCAGATACAGTAATGAATTATATGATGGATAACTGTCCAACCTCATAACTTGAACAAATTACCACAGAACTTTTTGACTATTCATGAAAAATTGCCTTCATTAAGATTGTTTCCTCTAAAGAAAATTTATGGAATTTTCTTGATAGTCTTGATGTATTTATTAATGCATATGAATGATATAAAAATCTTTAAAAAATAACTACTGTGCTGATTTTATTTTTGCTTAATACAAACAATTATGCTAGAGTATTAGGGGGGAAGTATTAAGCAGTTATTGCTGTAGTTGAGAATATATAATACTTAAATTCTCACTATGAAATTATAGAGGAAATATCAAAATATAGAGGAAATATCAAAATATAGGTTCATTTTTCAAGCATTTAATGTTGATTCCCTTTAAAGACAATTTTCATTGGAAAAACTGAATGATAAATTATTAGATGATAGACTTTCAGGCCAGTTTTGTTAACAAAGGCTAAATCTAAATATAAAATTTAAAAATCTTAAATAAAAATCTCACCTTTTATACAGGTACTTTGGAAGCGTGCTCTTTTGGGGGACTGTTGTTGAATTTCTTTATTTAATGTCCTTAACCTTTTTCATTTTCAATTTTCTCTATATATTAACCTTTGGATTTTTGTTTATTTGTCTGGGCAATTGTCCTCTTTTTGCCATCTTTTTGGTTTCTGAGCACTGGGGCAGCACTGACCTTGAATGCAAAGCTGAGAATTCTTGCTTAATGGGAAGGAAAGTAAAAAGGAGTGTTAAACGATTATTTGACAGAGATATTCTTTCTCTTTAGAGAGCCAAAAGAAAAAAAGAAAAAGAAAAAAGAAAAGAAGAGGTAAGTGAGATTTAGCATGAATGATCTTTTTCTACCTGTATTATTTTCATATTTTAACAATACATGCTCAACTTTTCCAGCAAGGTGGGTGATAAAAAAGAAAATAAAAAGGATCCAGAGAAGAAAAAGAAGAAGGAAAAGGAAAAAGAGCAGCAGAAGAAGGAGGAGAAAATCAAAGATAAGAAAGAAGAGTAAATATTTGTACTGGCATTGAAAATATTGATAAAACTGTGATGGATTTTTTTTTTTTTTGGTCTTTTTGAGACAGGGTCTCCCTGTAGCCCCAGCTATCCTGGAACTCACTCCATAGACCAGGCTGGCCTTGAACTCACAAAGATCCGCCTGCCTCTGCCTCCCAAGTGCTAGGATTAAAGGTGTGCGCCATCACGCCTGGCCCCATTTTTTTTTTTTTTTGTATTTTTTTTGGGATTTTTGATGGAGGGAAAATTTCTCATAATATAGAAAGCTTTTTAGCAAAAAGGCCTCATGTAAAGAGTAAATATCTTTAAGGATCTAAAAACAAACATACAAATTGTTACCAAAGGACTTCAATTTTTTTTGAAAGTTCCCTAAAATTAGTCTTTATAAATTGTCCAATGAAAACTACTTTGCTGTGATGGCTGACCCCTTTTCATGACCCCCAGTGAAGAAAAACCATTGGGAATTGTTTAGGTTTAAGGCTCACTGGGCAACTAGGATCTCGTGACCAGTTTTTAAAGCCTGAAATAAAAATGTGATAATTTATTTAACATTTTGGAGTATTAAACACTGGACATCTAATACTCCAGAGTGCTCCAAAGCCTGGGTACTTTTGACAGCAATAGATATGCCAACAAAATGCCTTCCTCTTGTAGGATTCCTTCTTAAACAAGCATTTGAAATCTAGAATTTCACAAGTGTAAGGCAAATTAACATTTGCAAAGCTTTTAAAGAAAGTTTTTATTAAAGAGAAATTGTTTTCTGAACTTATTTAAATAAAACAACTTATCAAACAATAGTTTAATTAACTGTGCCTGTTCAGAAGGTTGTTGAAGTTACATAAGGAGAAAAGTGTTTTTAACTATTTGGTACCAGAACATTAAACATGCCTATTTGTCCATATGTTTTCTTCCTCTTTTTTAATGCCCTCTACTGCCTCTCTTAGAACATCCTTCCTACACACTTTCAAGAAAGTACTTTTTTGTTGTGTTTTTTGGGATTGTTTTAATCTTTTTGAGACAGGGTCTCCCTGTAGCCCCAACTGGCTTGGAACTCTCTATGTAGACCAGGCTGGCTTTGAACTCCCAGAGATTCACCTGCCTCTGCCTCCCAAGTGCTGAGATTAAAGGCATGTGCCACCATGCCCAGCTCAAGAAAGTACTTTTACTAAACTGTGTTAGATTGTTCTTTTTCTATAGTTGAGTCACTGAGTTACAGTCCATGGCTGTTTTGTTACCCAGTTGGGGAAGGGAATTGGGGGCAAAGTCATTGTTCTACCACCCAAACCTTCCAAAGGAGTGTTGGACAATTCACAGGTTTCTGAATCTGTGCCGCTATTTCTACTCAGTGGGTGGAGTACAGAACTAACTATATCACTGCAGTAAAACCTGGACTTTAACAAAAGTCCAACACAGGGTTAAATAGATGAGTGGTGATTTAACTATCTATTCACCCTCACTAACCAGTTTCTTTTAGTGAGTATACTTATGAAGCTAATTTTTCTAAGCTGTGCGGGAGCTTTTCCATATTGTTTCACTAATCATAGGTGAAGAGCATAACCACCTTGGTATGGTAAATAAAGACATTCTATTTTTGTTAACCTTCCTATTTATTTCTAATTGCTGTAGGGAGAAGAAAGAAGTGGTGGTTATTGATCCTTCAGGAAACACATATTACAACTGGCTGTTTTGCATCACTTTACCAGTGATGTACAACTGGACAATGATTATTGCAAGGTGTCTCTATGTAATTATGTGTGTGTATTCAGCTCTGTTCTAGTTTCCAAGTGTACTGCCTAAACAATCTGACCTAGAGCTCTTCAGGACACATTTCCTTTCTCTACCACAGGTTGAAGAGGGTGGCCTGAGTTATTCTTAGTTGTTTATCTGAGGTCAGGAGGAGGTATTTGATTTTCAGTGTGCTTGGGTGGACCTACAGTCCAGGGATGGAATGGGGATGAGAGTAAGGAGGTTCTTTTAATCTACTGATTGTTCAATAATGTAACTAAGATATTGGGAGAAGCTAGGAGTTCAGGCTTATCAGAAAAAAATATCAATAGCAGAAAATACAATCAAGGATCTAGGTATCTTAGGAACCTCTCAGTCATTCAAGATTAGAAACAGAACCCAGCATGGTGGTGCTCACCTTTAGTCCAAGCACTTGGGAGGCAGATCTCTGTGAGATTTAGGCCTGCTTGGTCTACATAGTGAGTTCCAGGCCAGTTGTGGCTACAAGGAGATCCTGTCTCAAAAAGACAAAAAAGGAGTAGATATACTTTTCCTGAAACTTTTGAGTATAGATAGGTGATTAATGGAATTTGCTCACTGTAATTTGACTTTGGCTTTAAGCCATTTACTTATTTGGTGTATGTGTGTATACATGCATGTGTATGAGGGTGACTGTGCACAGGTGTGTATTCATGTGCAGGCCAGATGTCAACCTCAGCTGTCCTCAGGATGCCATCTACCTTGCCCTTGGAGTCAGGGTCTTTCATTGACTTGGAACTTGCCCATATGGCCAGGCTGGTTGGCTGGCCAGCTATAGGAATCTTCTTATCTCTGCTTTCCCAGTGCTGGGGTTACGAGTTCAAGCTACATGTCTGGGCTTTGTAATGAAATGTGGGTTCTGAGGATTGAACTCAGATTACTCATACTTGCATAGCAAGCTCTTTACCAGTTGAGGTATCTCCCCAGCTGAAATAATTTATTCTTATTTTATGTTTTTATGCATCTTAATAGCAGTAATGGGAAGGATGTTGGAATTCCAAACTGTGAGGATGTAAACCACAACCACCAAGGGAAAGACTTGAGAAAGCCACATTTGACTCAAAGTGTTCTAAAGAAACCCTCCCCCCAACCTTCGCAAGTTGTACTTCTCAACACACACACACGAAAAAAATACAAAGAAGACTTCCCCGTTTAATTTTATTTATACATTTTTTTCTTTTACAGAGCATGTTTTGATGAACTCCAATCTGATTACTTAGAGTATTGGCTCATTTTTGATTATGTATCAGATATAGTCTATCTTGCCGATATGTTTGTACGAACAAGGACAGGTGAGCATGTTCTGTTTTGGATCGTCTAAAAGTCTGTGCTAAAAGAGCAGTCAGCGCTCTTACAAAAGCGCTTTAGGCCATCTCTCCAGACCCGACCACTCTTACAGAGAACCTGGGTTCGGTCCCCAGCACCCACATGGCAGCCGAGAACCATCTGAAACTCCAATTCCAGGAGAACTCCAGTTCCAGGGGAATCCGACACCCTCTTCTGACCTCCGCGGCATTACACAGCAGGGGCGCACAAATCTGCATGCAGACAGTCCATTCATAGCACATACAGAAATAAATAAAATTTTAATTAAAAAAAGTCTGTGCTTTTATCTCTATCATATAATGAAATTTCCAAATCCATCTGTTCTTCAAGATAAACTGAAACTCAGCTGAAAGCAAGATTAACATGTCCCACTCATTGGCTTCGGTCATCCACGCTGATCCCAAAAGATGTTTCGAAGCAACTTTTTTAGTGTGGATTGATGGCTTTTCTCCATTATCCTGTTCACTGGGATTATCAGGGGAGAAGAGAGAGAGAGCAGAAATATTTTCTCAAACACTGTGGGAAAGAGTGATTGCTGCCTAACATGATGATAGTTTTTTTTAAATTAATTTTATTTATTTCTGTGTGTGTATGAATGTACTGCCTGCATGCAAATTTGTGCACCCGTGTCGTGCAATGCCGCAGAGGTCAGAAGAGGGTGTCGGATTCCGCTGGAACTGGAGTCCTCCTGGAATTGGAGTTTCAGATGGTTCTCGGCTGCCATGTGGGTGCTGGGGAATCGAACCCGGGTCCTCTGTAAGAGCGGTCGGCGCTCTTAACCACTAGGCTATCTCTCCAGCCCCTTGGTGATAGTTTTTAAGGGTACAGAGAAAAGAAATGATCTAGGAGAGTGTTACTAGAACTTTTACAGGAAATGTGAACTTTGCAGTTCCTGGTGGCACATTATTAACTAGGAGTACCATTCAGTAACGCTGTACTTGAAGTGTGTTTAGTAAGAAGATATAAGCTCACCGTCTCCACGGCTCTCCACTGTAAATGTAACAGTCTACACAGTGTAGAAGCTTTAGGAATCATTACAAGGATGCTCCCTAAAGGTCAGTGCAATGTCCAACGGCTCAGTCTTCTTTGTAGCTTTTCTGGCCATTAGAGGAGGAGAAATGAACTCTCCCTATAATGTTGAAATACCAGATTTAACATAGAAATCCCATGATAAGTAACAGCATTGAAGAGAAGATCCTAGGTGATTAAGGAAAGCCTGGAAGACAAGAATAAGAGATGAAAATGCAGTATCAAAGGGCACTGTTGCTTTAAGTTGACGGCACAAGGCGTTTCATATAGTAGGATAGTAGTATAGGTACCTACACTTCTAGAACAGGCTGGGGTTCTGTCAATGAGTAGTTTAAGTTAATAAACCCAGTACCAGAGTGTTTAAGAAACTGTCCAGGAAGTGTGTATGCTGGGAAAAATAACCTGTTAACTATAGCCAAAACAATACACAAGTGATCATGAAAATCTGTGTGGGGAAAGCCCTACATGTAACTCTATAACAAAAGCTACATTTTAGTCAGATGGGATGCTAAGGAGTTAATGCAGACCCCACAGGGTAGATCCCATAAAGCTCTACTTTAGATGCCTGTCACAAGACCCAGCTTGCGCTTCTCAGGATCAGTTATTTCCTAGCATGGCTCAACAGAACTCAGAGAAACACATTACTAGTTTAGCATATTCATAAAGAGTATGCTAAATAGTATAGACAGACAGGCAGATACAGACGTATGGAAGGAGAATGTGAAAAAAACTTCAGAGCAGGAGCTTCTGTCTTTATTGGAATGGTCTGTGACCCTTCCAGTGCCCTGCATTTGTTAACCCATTTGGGTGCTTTCTCAGCACCAGAGTCAAGGACTTTTGTAAAAAGTCTTATCCTATAGAGTGGATAGAATAATTATTTTCTACTCCTGGAGGAACTGGGGTGGAGGCTGAAAATTTCGAGTTTCTAAACATGGCTTAATCTTTTTGGTGACTGGCCTCATCTATGACTCTACCAAAAATTGCATCCACAGAACAGAAGACACTTATAACCCAGGGAATTCGAAGAGATTAGGAGTCTTGCATTGAGGAATGAGGCCAAAGACCAAATATCACAACAGAAGATACAGCTAGCACTTTTGTTGCTAGGAAATCACAAAGATTTTAATAGCTGTGTTTTAGAAACTGAGGACAGAAACCAAATGTGTAACTTACGGTATCGCAATATTGTAAAAATATGAATGTAATTTATAAAATGAATGATTTCACCTGGGTGGGGATGCTAAATCCTGAGAGATTATATGTGTGAATATATGGAATGACATATAAATATATGTAAGTAGAGAGTATGTCTATTTGTACATTTTTGCATTAAAAGTGTTATTTCCCTAGCAGACTTTTCTATAGTCATATGTAATTTGTTCTCATGGACTGTTGTATCACTGAAGACATATTTATGGAAAAGTATTCTTATTTTGACTTCCACAAAGGTAATTAAGAACTACTTTAGAAAAACTCACAGGAGCATAACAAGCAGAAACATTACTTTGATTTTTTTCCCTTCTATTTCAGGCTATCTAGAACAAGGATTGCTGGTGAGAGATAAACTGAAACTCATAGAGAAATACAAAGCAAATTTGCAGTTTAAACTTGACGTTCTGTCAGTGATACCAAGTGATCTGCTGTATTTTCAGTTGGGGTGGAACTATCCCGAAATTCGATTAAACAGGCTGTTAAGGATCTCACGCATCTTTGAGTTCTTCCAGAGAACAGAAACGAGGACCAACTACCCAAACATCTTCAGGATTTCAAACCTCGTTATGTACATCGTCATCATTATCCACTGGAATGCTTGTGTGTATTACTCTATCTCGAAAGCTATTGGATTTGGGAATGACACATGGGTCTACCCCGATGTCAATGATCCTGAATTTGGCCGTTTGGCTAGAAAATATGTCTACAGCCTTTACTGGTCTACATTAACTTTGACAACCATCGGCGAAACACCACCTCCTGTGCTGGATTCTGAGTATATCTTTGTGGTGGTTGACTTCTTAATTGGAGTTTTAATTTTTGCCACCATTGTTGGTAACATAGGTTCTATGATTTCCAACATGAATGCAGCCAGGGCAGAATTTCAAGCAAGAGTTGATGCTATCAAACAATACATGAACTTCCGAAATGTAAGCAAAGATATGGAAAAGAGGGTTATTAAATGGTTTGATTACTTGTGGACCAATAAGAAAACAGTTGACGAGAAAGAAGTGTTGAGGTATCTACCTGACAAACTTAGGGCAGAAATTGCCATCAACGTTCATTTAGACACATTAAAAAAGGTTCGAATTTTTGCTGACTGCGAAGCTGGTCTGTTGGTGGAGTTGGTCTTGAAGTTACAACCTCAAGTATACAGTCCTGGTGATTACATATGCAAGAAGGGGGACATTGGGCGAGAGATGTACATCATCAAAGAAGGCAAGCTTGCTGTGGTGGCAGATGATGGGATCACTCAATTTGTGGTACTGAGTGATGGCAGCTACTTTGGTGAGATTAGCATTCTTAACATCAAAGGCAGCAAAGCTGGCAATCGAAGAACAGCTAATATTAAAAGCATTGGATACTCAGATCTGTTCTGTCTCTCGAAAGATGACCTCATGGAAGCTCTTACAGAGTACCCAGATGCCAAAACTATGCTGGAAGAGAAAGGGAGGCAAATCTTAATGAAAGATGGTCTATTGGATATAAACATTGCAAATGCTGGTAGTGACCCCAAAGATCTGGAACAGAAGGTCACTCGGATGGAGGGGTCCGTCGACCTCCTGCAAACACGATTTGCCCGTATCTTGGCTGAGTATGAGTCGGTGCAGCAGAAACTCAAGCAAAGATTAACCAAGGTGGAGAGGTTTCTGAAACCTCTTACTGAAACAGAGTTTTCAGCTCTTGAGGAACCTGGAGAAGAAAGTGGACCCACAGAGTCTGCATAGGGCTAAAAGGCCTCATCAGCAAAGATGTTCGTTCACATTGGATGAACCTTTTGATAATGTGACCAGAGACAAATACATTTAGAAGCTAAAAGAATGAGCTGGGACATTTTTTGTATAAGGAAAATGTGTTCAAGATGTCATAGGAATCTTTTATGTTACTTTTAAACAATTCTCAGAGAAATAAGGCCTGACAGCAGTGGCTGTCGTCTTCCTTTCCTGCCTGAACAGCAGCGTGCTGGATAGCTTCAGTTTAACTTGAAACATCTGGATTGAGGGAGCCTCGACTGGGGGATTGCCTCCATTGGACTGGCCTGTGGCCATGTCTATGGGGGTATTTTCTTGACCGTTCAATGATGTGGGAGGGCCCAGCCCCTGGTGGGTGATGCCACCCCTGGGCAGGTGGTTCTGTACTATACAGGAAAGCGGGCTGAGCATGGGCCAGGGGAGCAAGCCAGTAAGCAGCATTCCTCCATGGCCTGTGCTTCAGCTCCTGCCTCCAGGTTCCTGTCCTGACTTCCTACCTTGGACTCCCTCAGTGATGAACTGTGACCCAGGAAATGAGAGCCAAATAAATCCTTTCCTCCCCAAGTTGGTATTGGTCAGAGTGTTTTGTCACAGCAATGGAGAAACAAACTAGAATGAGCAGCAAGATAAATGGACAAATGTAATAATACTGTTGAATGATTAACTAGGGAAAGTGTCAGTACGTTAGGAAAAAGAGACCTGAGAGGTCTGTGGGTCAGCATGAAGCTTCTAGAAATGCAGAATACCAAGGCTTTGGGAGAGGGCGTGTTTAGCATGTACAAAGTCCTGGGTTCTCTCTCTAGCAGAGAAGGGGTAGAGGAGGAAGAGGAGGATGAGGGAGAAGGAAAAGAAAATCTTTTAACCTATACATTATCTATTTTTATTATTTATATTTTATGTGTATGAATGTATTGCACACATGTATGGAAGTGCACCCCTGTGTGCAATGCCCATAGAGGTCAGAAGAGGGTGTCAGATCTCCTGGAAGTGGAGTTCAGATGGCTGTTAGCTGCCATGTGGGTGCTGGGAATAGAACCCAGTCCTCTGCCAGAGCTGCCAGTCCTCTTAACCACTGAGCCATCTTCCAGGCCCTCTATATTATATCTTTGTAGTGCTTTATTCTTCTACATTCTGTCTATTCCTTCAGTATTAACCAGCAAGTTTTTCTTCACAATAGAGGGAGTGTCAGGTCCTCAAATGGGGATATCATATGCATTATGCAGCCTCCTATCTGCCCAAGGTAAGTCGTCATTGTCATCCTCCTCCTCTTCTTGTCTTTCATCTGTATAAAAACCTCTAAGACACTGCAGAGAGGCTTGCAGGCATGGTAGGATAGGAATGAGTGAAGGCTTTACCCCTGAGAAGCATCTTCAACATCAGGGTGAAAGGGTGCTTTGAGTCTGATCCGGCCTAGAGATAGCCAAGAGTTCTGATTTGGATACCTCCAACCCCAAGCCGATACTTTTCTTAGACATCTGGGAGTTCCTTGGTCAAAGGCTTGAGATAAGGAGGTTATGCATTCCTTCCTTAGGACTCCTCCAGGCTAAGCTGCTGGTGACAGGTCCAGGTTAGACATGAAGAGACTGCATTACAGAGGTTCCTGACTGGGCTCCAGCTTCATCTGGGAGTTAAAAAGAAAGCATGTGGCTTTGGGTAAGGCACAGTACAGTCCTGATTTTGAGATGTGTAGATATTAAATTAGGAGTTCACCTATTAGCCATGCAGAAGTCAGCCACATTCCAAGGTGATTCTAGATAGCAGCTGGTTGTCCATAATGAGCATCTTATATATGAAGATGAGAACAGAGGAAGCATGACGATGAAGGAGTGGGATACGATGGGGGGGGGGAAGCTAAAGTGGAGTTTACAGGTGAATTCTGGGACTCACTGGGAGGCCAGTGAGACAGCTGGAATTCAGCAGGTTTGATGACTGTTTACCATGACCTAACCCTTTTATATGGTGCTTACATTGGAAGAAATTGTTTCATAATTTTGCATAGTTTTTATTTTTTTATTTTTATTATTATTATTTTTTTTGGTCTTTTCGAGACAGGGTCTCCCTGTAGCCCCAGTTGTCCTGGAACTCACTCTGTAGACCAGGCTGGCCTTGAACTCACAAACTCCCAAGTGCTAGGATTAAAGGCGTGCGCCACCACGCCTGGCTTTGCATAGAGTTTTTAAATCCCAGCTTTTGCAATCTAAAACATTGTGCAGTTAAGCATCTAACCAATAGGGGGCGCTTGGTTTGTAATTACAACCTTCAAAGCTGAAGCTGTATGTTTTCAGAAATTATAGTTATAGGCCACCTTTATATCACCTTTTATGATTTATATGTATATACTTTAAGAAGCTTCTATAGTGGTAGGTTTCCATATGGCTCTTTCTGAAGGCCTTTAGTGTTATTATTCCTCCGTCTTCTGTCCTGTTCTCCTATTCCCACCCCCCAACCCCACCATTTAACCCTTCCTGGTCTAATGTTCGTTCCCTTTCCCCCTTCATATCACTGCATTCTACCACTCCACCCAGGAAGCCTCCCCTCAACCCATCCATGGAAATATATTAGTTTCTTGACCTTTCCGAATTTTCAAATTGAAACATGTGTATCTAAGATTTTTCAAAGTTAGTATCTGGCTATGAGAGAGAAGGGGGGACACTGCCCTTTCTAGACATCAGAGGTTAATGAAAAACAAAAACGAAAAACCTTCAATGCCAAGAATGGACTCCCTCTCTAGAAGCTGTTGACCAGGGTTCCCACAGATCCTCAAACAATACTGGTCATTGCCTAGACTCTTGGATAACCAAGAGAACTAGATAGTAAGGTCCTGTTGCCTACACTACACCCATGAGCTTTCCAGACAACTGGTCAGTTGCTCCTATGGACTCAAAGCAATGGAGACAGCATGCACAAGTCCTATGCAACCTCAAACTAGGGGGAAAAAAAATCCCAGCATAGACATGAGGAAAGGGGTTAAGAAGTTCCAGTCTCACCTAAGGAAACTGTGGCAAAAGATGGCTGCTGGGAGAGGGAGGGACAATCTTTCAAGCATGGGACTCTTGGCAGGTTAACCAGGCTCCAGTGGATGGACCCATGCTAAAGAACATTTGGAGACACGGATTAGACTCTATAAGGCCTTATTATATATAATAGAGTACACTAAATTGGGCTTGGGACAATAAGGAGAGGTGCTCGGAGAGGGGAAGGGATGTAAATACCATCAGCTTGCCTGAAAATATCAAAGGTTGGTGTGGACGCCTTTAATCCCAGCACTCGGGAGGCAGAGGCAGGCAGATCCCTGTGAGATCAAGGCCAGTCTGGTCTACATAGTGAGGTCCAGGACAGCTGGGACTAAAGGGAGACCCTGTCTCAAAAAAAAAAAAAAAAATCAAAGATTCGATAAAAAAGAAACTCAGAAAAAATAAGAAATTATAATCAGCATACCCATAATTCATCCTCAAATCTTGATCCTGTCCTCATGTCATACAATGACTCATATAGCCTCAAGTTGCTTCATATTTTAAAAACTATAGAAAGTCTATATAAACTGAAAGTCAATTTATCTGTGAAAATCTAGGCTGTCTTATTAATGAATGCAAATCATGTCTACTCAAAAGCAGGAGGGACTGTGGATCAGGAGAAGAATCACTAAGGAAGCCTCTCCCTCTGCCCAGGTGGGGACCTAAAGTGTCAGTAACCACCATGTTCATTTGCCTTTACTTGGAAAATTTGGGTTTTATTTGGAGTCTAAGACCTTGAACCACTTGCCTGCACCTCTAGCTTTTGTTTGGTAGGCCAAAGTAAGCTATCAGGGCCTCTCAGTCTTTGATAATTTGCCGTGTACCTTTAAAAGTCACCATGACAGACAGACTCCACTTCTTGTACTATCAGCATTGCCATGCAGAACTGAAAGTATTGGCAAATTGATTAATACATTAAATTAAAAGGAGAAAAAAATGTTGCAGCTGTATACACACATATGTTTCTCTCAGCATTACTGATCAGATCTTGACTTGGAAATAATGTAATTCATGAAATTTAAATATGTAGCTGTCACAGGAATGCAGCTAACCCTCAAGTTACAAAACCAGGACCTCTATAGATGCACACCTGTCAGGTTTTCTTCTAAAAAACCCAGCAGAAATACGAGCTGAAAGGGTTGCAAACTGTATTATAGTACAATATATGTTGAGAGGTCCAGCTAGATTTTTTAGTATTTTCTTGTCATTTACTAATTCTTTCCTAATAATAATTTCTTAGCTTTCTTCCCTAGCCAAGTTACCAAGTCTCAGGTGCAGACTGTATCATTCATTTTGCTCATAAGCTTAGTCCAGAGCCTCACATGTGAAGGATGCTCAATGATGTGGAGTAGGGAGTGTATGCACTGGCCACAGCTCACTGTAAAACCTCTGACAAGATAATGCTAGCAATCCATTTACCCTGTGTGTTGGGTGATGGACTTTAAGGATGAGCAGGGAAAAGGAATCAACCACTTCCCTGAAGAATGATAATCCAGTTTGTAGACTGTTTAGACTTACAGCTTCTCTGATTTTTGCAAGGAGAAGTGAGAATAGAGGAATAGACTTCTCAACCCAGGCATTAATTCTAGTTTCTTGCATCAGTCTGGTCAAGCAGACAATTCACCATCTTTATGAACTACTTGAAACTCCCAGAAGCCTACTCTCTTAGGGTGCCAAAAAAAAAAAAATATCTGGTCCTTAGATTAGGAACCTAAAAAAAATCTTTATCTATGCATTATTTCTTTCAATTAAAATGGAAATTTGGCTCAAAGATTTAAGAATTATAGGTAATAAAACCAGTGGTCTTTAGAAATGAGGAAACATTGGTATTTCTAGAAAGTATTAGTGTAGAGGACATGTCCCAGGCTAAGGGTCAATGAACAGCTCAGCAGGTAAACGTGATAGCTGTATAAGCCTAATGACCCATGTTTGATCCCCAGAACCCCGGTGGAAGGAGAGAACTGACTCCCCAAAGTTGTCCTTTGACCTCCCTACTTGCACTGTGACATGTGCTTGCCCGCACACACACAATAATAAAAAGTAAATAAAACCTTATTGTGACATTTAACAGAAGTGGAATTTCATTAAAAATATGTATCAGTCTATAAGGAAAATATAATCAAATAAAACAATATGTGAATTTCATGGATAATGTAATTCATGGAAACATTTAAGTGTTTCTTCATTTTAGGAAGTTCACCAAGGGAATGATAATAATTATAAGAAGCTTTGTGTTAATGTAGTATCTGAGAATTAAGCTGGGGAGCAAAAACCATTTATAGTAAAGTCAGCTTTCAATTTTACTTTGAGAAATTTCTTGCTTTAGAAAGTTGAAACCTGTGGATTTGTCTTAAGAATGTTGGAATAAATTTGGTTCAATACCAGTAAAATTCTTTCTGCTGGGCGTGGTGGCGCACGCCTTTAATCCTAGCACTCGGGAGGCAGAGGCAGGTGGATTTTTGTGAGTTCAAGGCCAGCCTGGTCTACAGAGTGAGTTCCAGGACAGCTGGGACTACAGACAGGGAGACCCTCTCTCGAAAAGACCAAAAAAATGTTCTTTCTGATAATTCTTAAAAATTGTATATTAGAGGTTCAAGTTCACACACTGCTGGGAATAACTAATCTCAAACCACAGGCTTTTGTCTCAGCATGGTTTGATACTGCCTGAACTACTTTATAGAAGGAAAGTGACAAGTTCAAGGAAAAAAAGAACACAATAAAATACAAAAAGACCCAGGAGACGACTGCTAGCTACTTCATCCCTCTGTGACATATCACACAGAAGCCTTGGCTGGGCAACAGTAAAATAGTGGCTGTGGAGTGTTTGGAAATGTGAGTGTGGAAAGTTTTAAAGTTTTTAACAGAACAAGGTTGGGTTTATCTGAAACCCAGTCATGCCAGTCTCAGAGAGAGTCACTGGTGAAAATCTGCCATGTGGCAGGAGGAGATGTATTTAATAATGTACGAAATAAAATGTAAAAAAAAAAACAAGAAAACAGAAAAGAATCTAAATAGCCATCAAAAGGAGACAGGTAAACAAATAGAATGTGTTCTTATCGTGAAACACCAGAAAAAAATTTAATACTAACAAAAGAAACATAGGTTGTTTATGCCAGGCATGGTCCCAAGGGCCTTCCAGGTGTGACACATTTAACCAGCATAATTATCTAGGTTCCATTATGTTTCTTATTTAACAGATGAGGTAACTGAGGCACTGAGAGTTGTCATTTGCTCATTCGGAGAAAGCGGCTCAACTGCTATTTGAACCCAGGCAGTGTAGCTCCAGTGTCTCTGCTCTTAACCACTTTACTTGGACTGAGTTTAGCAAACTTGTGATCACACACTTATACAAAATTACAAACATGAAACACAATATGGAATAGTGCTTATGGAGTCACACTTCTGATGCTAGTTAACAGTAACTAGTCTCAGCTAGAAACAGTCAAGGGAGACACTAGAAATCATAGTGGCTACTTCTGTTGGGAACAGAGGACTTTGGGGTAGAAGGAAGGTGGCAAATGCGCAGAATTTCATCTGTTTCTGCTGCTCTCCATCTCTGAAAACAATCTAAAGCAAATGAGTCCTAATGTCAATATTTGACAATGCTAGGTATGGATACATATGTATCACTAATTATTGATATATTTGAACTATTTCAAAAGAAGAGACAAAGAATAGAAAAGTTATAAACCCATGCAGCTAGGTTAGTGACAGAGCCTGGACTTTTGACTCCTGGTTCAGGGCTTGCTTCCCTGGGCAGCTGTGCTTGATTGCTTGTACACAGACTGTGTGGAGTGCTTTGGGGCTGCTGCTTGCTGAGCTGAAAACCTGGATGACATCTGTGTGCTTTCACTTTAGGCTTGTCAAGAGGATACTGTAGGTGAATTTGAGATAATCCTTTCCAGAATTACATTTCTGTTTGTCTCTTGATTTTCTGACTAGTTAAGAGGTGAAAGAATGCAGTATATTCCTTTGGGATTCTGAAAAAATAATTCATCACAAATTTACTCACCAGCCTGACAATGTTGGCTCTTTACAAGGGCTGATATTGGATGTCTTGTCAGATCGCAAATTTCTCCTCTTTCCAATTAGGCTCATTTTCGTTTTATCTGGGTTGAGCTTCAGTCAATTGGACTTGGTCCGAGACATTATTTGGGTTAGGTTTTTAGAGAGCAGGGAGCCCGTTTCCTGGGTTTGTCACAAAGATTCATGATGCCGAGGAGCACAGGTATCTGGCGCTATGAAAGCTTGTGGTGTACAATGATCTTCCTCTGAGACCTCATAATTCACTCTCCACAGAATGACAGATGAGTTCCCATGGTACCCAACTAACTTGACTCAACAGGCTTTAACATTTCATGACAGAATGCATGAAGTGCAACAGGGTAGCTTGTGGGGGGCATGGATGAGGGAGGGGGTGTAAAGATAATGAAGATATTTTGTGTGAATGTACAAAAATTCAATAAAAATATGCAAATGATGGCTCACTTCAAGTTATCTAATCTGCTCAAACAGGAAGCCATAGCCAACTACTTGAGCTGTAAACAGAATTACAGAAAAAAAAGAATATTGTAGTGTTATTTAATTTACAAAAAATCAACACAATATTGATAAGGATGATGATGATCTTGTTAAGCTGAATGTAAGCAGATATCATAAAATAGATGGTAAGGATAATAGATTCATTGCATGTTGATCCCCATAACAATGGTCATGCTTAGTGTCTTTAAACATATCAAAACCAATGAGCAAGTTTCAGCATAGACTCCATTGGTACAAACTGGGGATGAAATAACTCAAATTTTGTTTTGAACTGACTGACTTTTAGTCAACAAATGCAGCTGAGACCAAGATAGGGAGTTTTGTAGATTATAGTGTCCTTTGTCAAGAGTTACAAAAGATCATAAAAAGACTGGGTTTCATTTAGGAAGAATTTTTTAAAAGAAACTTTTTTTTTTCTTTTGGTCTTTTTGAGACAGGGTCTCCCTATAGCTTTGGCTGTCCTGGAACTCTCTGTGTAGACCAGGCTGGCCTTGAACTCACAGAGATCTGCCTGCCTCTGCCTCCTGAGTGCTGGGATTAAAGGCATGCATAAACATGCCCAGCTAGAGAAACATTTTCTTATCATTGAAGAAATTGTTAACTTCAAAATACTATGCACTTTTGTTTCGCAAACTCCAAATACATGTTATCAGTGTATAGAGAATAACTAAAAAGCTGATAGAACTGCCACATGTGATTACAAAGAGGTAGAGAGGGAACACAGGGCTCCAGTCCAGAGAGATAAAGTTGAGAAAAATGTGCTTCAGAAACATGCAATCCAAATGCCATCACCGCCAGTGAAAATACAGAAACATCTGGATGATTATTAACAGAATGGAAAGGCAATATCACTAAATCACCACGTCATCTGAGGCTCATCTACAGTTTTCCTAAAAGGACCTGTACTTGGTAACAGAGGAAAGGAACATGGAATACCACCCAGTAGAAAGAGCCCTGGAAGTTCACCTAGTCCTAACATCAAATAAGAGTTAAATAGAGTGAACTCACTTTCCTTGAATGTGGTTTATTATTTGGACTTCCCCTGTTTTGCATGGTAAGCTTTTTTTTTTTTTTTAAGGTACACTGAGTTTGCTAGGAACTAGGATTTCTCAGCTATTTTGCTCTTTGAGAGGAAATACTTAAAAGTTGTGGAAGCTGATATGAAGGTAACTTCAGTAGCATGAGACACTGTTGAGGACACTGCTGGTCTGTCTCAGTGCTGTCTTGTTTCTCTCTTCCTAGTTTTTGTCAGAAGAATCCAGGATCAAGCCTGGTAAGGATTTTCAGAGGTCAAGCTAACTACTGCTGAACTCACTTGAGTAACACCTAACAAGGCGGTATAACAAGGAACTGAAAATTTATCTTCCCATTTAGCTGTGTATTAGCAAAGCATAGTTTTCTAGTCTCTGACAATTTTCTCATTTCCTTTGGGAAGACTTTCTATTTTATTTGTGTGTGTGTGTGTGTGTGTGTGTGTGTGTGTGTGTGTGTGTGTACAGGCCCAGGTCAACATAGAGAAGTCATTCTTCAGGGACCATGCACCTCATTTTTTGAAACATGGTCTCTCATTCACCTGTAGCTCGCTGATTAGGCTAGGCTGGCTGGCTAGCTAGGCCCAGGGATCTACCTTCCTCTGCCTCCCCAGCTCTGGGACTGCAAGCATGCAACATTGTGCCTGACTTTTTTTCTTGGGTGTTGCTGATGGAATGAAGGACAGTCTGCCTCCCTTTCTCAAGGCACTGGGCAGAAGTCATAAAACATACTTTCACTTATATTTTACTGACAAAAGCTTGTGTGGCTATACCTGGCAGCGAGAGATGATTTTTTTTGTCTTTTTGAGACAGGGTCTCCCTGTAGCCCCAGCTGTCCTGGAACTCACTCTGTAGACCAGGCTGGCCTTGAAGTTACAAAGATCCGCCTGCCTCTGCCTCCCAAGTGCTAGGATTAAAGGCGTGAGCCACCTAGTCTTTATGGGGGCTGGAGAGACGGCTCATCAGTTAAGAACACAGGCTGCTCTTGCAGAGGACCTGGGTTCAGTTCCCAGCAGCCATATAGTGGCCAAAAAGCATCTGTAACTCAAGTTTCAGGGGCATTGCACAACATGGGTGCACTTACATACACACAGACAATACAACTCATACACGTAAAATAAAAATACTATTTTAATTAAAAAATATAGTCTTTATTATGGGATATATTGCATCTATAGTAGTCTATGTGGATAAATGCCTAAATAAATCCAGGGGTTTTAGTTTTAAAAGGAGAAGATGGATGTTTTTGGCAGGCTTAACTCTAGGACAGGAGAATGAAATGCATTGGTTCTGGGTAAGCTCAAGGGTGTAGTAGATACTCAAAGGAAACAACAAAGTAACTGGAGATTTGGGATCTCAGACTTGGTTCAGATCTCAGATCTAGTCTCTACGGATATGATGCCCCGAGATGGCTTTGAGAAGAGTCTGGAGACCTGAGTATCTGATTCTGTTCACTCAGGTGGTCATAACATACATGCATTACAGAAGACTTTTGGGACCACTAGAGACTGCTGCATTAGACATTAGGGACTATCCAGTGCAGCGTCTGGTGTGGGAACAGGACTAAGGAATGGCTGAAGTTAGTCTACTACAACGGAGTGACACCACAAGTTCCTAAGGTTTGTATCTTCTAGTATACACCTTGCTTCTATTCTCTTGGGGTCCAGAGCTTTGCTCTGACCAAATCTCTAATTCCTTTCCCACGACTTATATTTTTTCTTTGAATTATCATACTTTACTTGTATGGGATAGTCCCCATTAGTATGCAATGGCACCAATATTCTCAAATTAAACAATGCTTGAGCCTGTTTCTGTTTCTACCTAACACCCCATTTTTCTGCTTGCTTTTACAGTAAGACTCTTTGGTAGGGTTTTGCCTTGTAGAGTTCCTCTCTTTCTATTCATTCTTGGATCCACATAAACTTTGCTATCACTTCACCAAAACCTCTCTTCGGGTTACCAATAGTGACTACATCACCTAACCTAACAGTGTTCAGTCCAGGAATTATTAGGCTTCTCTGCAGCTATGGCAGAATATGTTTTCACGTCTACCACTGTGCTGTCCTACCATTCTCCCACCCTGTTAAAATCCTACTCTTCCCTTAATCTTCCCCACGCTCACCATCTTCATAACCTCTCCATCTTCACCTTATTGTGATACTTTATTGCAGTGATTCCTTCCAATCTCTGAGCAGCTTTCCTGACAATGTTGGCTGTTAGACACACTGACTGCTTGATAGGTTTAATGAATAGTTGAAGAAATTACATTAAATGTGATGTTTGGCTTATTTTTGCTATGAAGTTTTTTTAGAGACAGTAAAATGATTTTATTGTCATGAAATTCACATTATACTTTTAAATATCATTCAATTATGAGTATTACTAGGTACAGCAATATACAATTTAGTTTCCTAAAGTTACATGCATTTTTAACTTGGTTGGACAAATGAACCTGGTTCCTCAATGTTTTTAAGTCTACTCTGCTCTAAACTTTTTCCTTGGCTGGTAAATTTGTATTGCATATTTAAAACTTTTATTTCCTTTATAGCACTTTGCTCTTTCCTCGTCTTCTTCTGCAGTCGGCTGGGCCATGTTGGTATTTGAAAGAACACCGATATAGTATGTATATAGTGTCTGTATCAGTATGGATAAACTCAGTGGATCCGACTAGTGGGATAGGCTTAAAATAAAGAATTTACAATTCTGATGAAATGATTCTAATAGGGGAGTTGTGTTGTTTTTTACTGTGGTGCTGGCGATAGAGTGCAGGATCTCCTGGAAACTAGAGAAGTTCTGTATTACTGAGCTTGTACCACATCTCCAGACCATGTATACTGATTTTACAGCTGGAAGAGACTACCCACTGAAAGATAAATTGCCCCCCTCCCTAGAGTGGATTTCAGATCTTATCAGAAAAGGTATAGTACAGCACATTGGGTGGAGAAAAAGTGCTGGCTGGTCTGCTGTACAGAGCTGGTCTATGGTTTCAGGGCAAACAGGAAATGAGCCTTCGGAGGAACATCAGGGCCAGCTGAGAGCAACTAGTAGAGTGGGAGTGTGGGGGACTGGGTCTCAGCTATGGCTGCGCTTGCTCTGCAAGCCATGCGCTAGCAGGCAAAGGATCAGGATGAAAGTCGGCAGTGAAGCGAGTGGCAGGTCGACATGTGAACAACAGGACTTTGGGCCAGTTCCGATGTAGAGAAAGGCTTTTGTCAGGTCATGTGGAGTTCCATGGTGATCTAGTGTAGCATCCAGAAATATATATACAAAGAACTTGCAATGTCTCTGATACCACCTATTGAGAAAACCTAACAGTTTACTCTGTGGAGATGCCTAAAAGAGCAATGTAGAATGAATATTTTAAAAAATAATTTTTATTGGGGCTGGAGAGATGGCCTAGCAGTTAAGAGCGCCGACCGCTCTTACAGAGGACCCGGGTTCGATCCCCAGCACCCATATGGCGGCTGAGAACCATCTGAAACTCCAATTCCAGGAGAACTCCAGTTCCAGGGGAATCCGACGCCCTCTTCTGACCTCCGCGGCATTGCACGACACGGGTACACAAACCTACATGCAGACAGTACATTCATACACGTACAGAAATAAATAAAAATAAAAAAAATTTAAAAAAATAATTTTTATTGACTTTTTGCAAATTTCATACAATATATTGATTGTATTTAGATTTCTTTCCCTTACTATCTACTACCCAACTTCATGTAGTCTTCTCTATGTGTATATATATATATGTGTGTGTGTATATGTATATATACATCCATATGTATATATGCATATATATATATATATATATATATATATATGGCAGAGTATGTTTTCAATTCTACCACTCGTGCTGTGGTAGAAGTGCTGTACCATTCTCCCATCCTGTTAAAATCTACACATACACACAAAATACATATATAAAGGCCTATAGAGTCAAGTGCCCTTCTGTGTGGGTTCATCCACCGGAGCGTGGTCACCTACCAACAGTTAAACGAGGCTGACTCTCCCTCTCCCAGAAGCCATCAGTTGCCATTTCTTCCTCAGGTAGGGTTGGGGTTTCTTACCCACTTAGTCTATGCTGGGATTTTGTCTGGGTTGAGCAGCTGTGGGACTTGTACAGGCTGCCTCCATTGCTGTGAGTTCATAGGAGTAACTTCCCAGCTGTCTGGAAAACTCTTGTTTTCTTGTGTTCATGCAACACCTCTGGCTATCGAAATCTTTCCACCCCCCTCTTCTGCAATGATCTCTGAACCTTGGGAGGCAGAAGTTTGATATAGGCATCCTATTCAGGAATAATCAGTCTTCAGTCACTTATCCTCAGGCATGTTGGCCAGTTCTCTGTGTTAATTACCATCATCTCGGATGCGAGCAGGACTGGAAACACTCCCAGATCTGGGGGCTCACAAGGTTCCTAGCAGAGCTGAGATCGTGGGCAGGAGGAGGTGTGGGAAAAGAGTGCACCATGGCAGATCTCCATAACTGACCAAGTGTTTAAGGGAAGACGTACATGTACAAGACAAATATATTTGGGAAGTTGTGTATAGATCCTAAGATAAAACCAAATAATGACAATATGTCAGTAACAGCTAAATACAACTAAAACTGTACTTTCAAATGGCTGGACAATATTCAGGTATCTTATTTTCTATAATTATTTTAGAGTTATTTTAAAAATAGCATAATACACATATCGTAAATTGTACAAGCCACAAGCACACTAATGAGTTATTTATCTGCAAAGTTACTACCCAGGACAGATGATTTACCTACTCAGAATAACTAATCTTCACAGTGCAACTCTTCCCAATTCTTTTTGGGAAAAAGAGTCAAAGCATGATCCTAAGTAGGATCCCAGCATGTACTGAGACCGGCAGATCTCCTGGAATCCATCGGGCCTTCAGCACCAGATTGGGACTACTGAGACATCCAGCCTTACGGACTGAGCAGTTCTCTGGATTCTCAGCCTCTCCAGTGCGGCGCGGCTACTGTTGGACTACTTGAGCTCCGTCACGTGAGCAAACCAATAAATTGTATATAGCTATATATTCGTCCTGTTGCTTCTGTTTCTTTAGAGAACTCTAATACAGAGACCATTTAGGATTAAAGCTAAATCTTATCACTTCCTAGCTACGGACTAAGGACAACTTTTCTGTCCATGACTCAGTTTTCAAGGCTAGCCCAGCCAATATATACACACTCATATAATTAGTTTATACAGTACTCTATAATAAATAACATCTAAATATTAACAGATATTTATGATAAATGTCGAGGAGTAACTAAGTTGAAGGGTAGTATAAGGAGTGTATAATCCCAAATATACTGGTCAATCCCAGACAGACTTCGAAATGAATTTCTGCCATCCAAACATATTATTGTAATCAGTGCAGTCAAAAGATTTAGCTCTTGGTTCTCTTTTATATTCTTTAATAAAAATCTATTTAAGGAGCAATCCTGAAGGTAAAAATCGCCGTCTCCAGAAGAAAGCTCATTTTATGCTATAAAAGACTCCAGAAAAGAACAGGGGTTGGTTTCCTACATCACAGTGAGTTCAGATGAGCGCTTCCTCCAATCAACCACTTTCCTACAGTACTCCGCTAGCTTTCCTTCCCTCTTTACCTCGAGCGTCCACAAAGTGTTTACGTTGTTAAGAACTGTCCACGAAAGAATCTTCACTCCGAATTCTTGAGCTAAACACAGGAAGACCGACTGGAGCCGCTCACACTCAATTCTAAAACCTCCCTTGGGAACCGGGCAATAAATTTGGGGTTAAGAGCAACTCCACATCCGCCCTCCAGGGAGGTAGCGGACCTCTCACGAGCACCAGAGCACGCTGGAAAATGTAGTTCCGAAAGGGTGAGAACGAGTCCAGTGCGCGCATGCGCCCTAAGACCCCACCGCCTCCTCCGGATAAGGAAGCGGCTCGCTTTGCCACGCATGCTGCGGTCCGCGGGCGGAGGCTTCTGGGAGTTGTAGTTGGCGGTGAGCTCCGTCGGTAAGGAGACGTAGCTTTCCGTGCGGTCCGCTCCTTCAGTAGGTTCTCGGCTGGCGTCGGTGGGTCAGTCAGCGGTTCTCGGCCCACTGCACTTCCCCAGAGGCTGTGGAGCCCCCCCTCCCCCCCGAGGGTCCCTGCTCTTCCTCTCTGGGGTCGGGTACTCGTTGGCCCCACGGTTCATTTCCCTTCTCCAGTTCTCTACCTCTTCCGTCCATCTCCCAAGTCCGGGCTCCGCTGGGACTCGCCCTCTTGAGACGTAGGGCCACGACCGGCTCAAACCGGTCTTCGTCTCTCAGGACCGGGCGGCACCCAGCCAGGACCCCGCACTCCCCTGGGCCGCCGGCCCCGCTTGCGGACGCAGCGCTCACGCTCCTTCCCTCCTTATCTTTCCTCCTCAGGGATGGACGCCGCCTGGCGCCCGGTGGCCCTGGGCCGAGGCCGTTCCCGGGGACGAGCTACCGCGGTCCCCTCGGGAAATGGAGTCCCGCTCCGTGGCGCCGGCGGAGGGCGAGAGAAGGGGTCGGGGGGCGCCGTGCGCGCTGGTCCCGGCCCCGGCGGAGCTGCCACCGCGGAGGCTGCAGGTCGCCGGCCACGCTCGGCGGGAGGCGAAGCGCCGCTGAGCTCGGGGAGCAGCGGTGAGTGGGCACCCCTCCCCCATGCCTTCCCACCCGGGGCTGCCCGCGCCCGCAGCCTCTCTCTGACTTTTTCAGCCCTCAGGTAGTTTGGTTTGGGGCACCTTTCTCCAGCCTTTCAGCCAGACCCATCCCATCCCTTGGTAATGTCTTTGGTTACTTCTCTGACAAGCTCTACCCATCACTTTGTTTCTCCCTACCCGACTCTCTAGACAGTACATTTTAAATTGTGTCCAGCTGATCTGAATTGTTTGGTTAGCACAGTGCTTTAAATCTGAATTGGTTGCTAGTGTGCCCCCTTCTTTAAGAAAATCCAAAATACCTGTTTAACTTAAGATCTAGCACCTTAGGATCTTTGTGCATGGCAAAGGTCGGCTAGGCTGAGGTCGCAGAAATACCATATACGTAGCGATTGGGCGCTTCTTGGATTATTTAAGCATTTGAGACCAGTTGCCACTGGCCGTTTTTGCCCGATTACCTTGTTTTATTGACTACTTGTTTTATATCTTGTAAGTGCTTTAGTTGTTGACACTTTTCTTGACGGATCCCTGTTCGCAAGTTTCGTGTCTTTCCTGGTTGTATCTGTTGTTGCTACGTAGGATTTGCCAAGACACTTTGTCCAAGGTCATGTTTTTTGAGAGCACTTACGCAGTTGGGCATGGAGAAAAGAAAATAATCGCTATAGTCACTTTGTGTTTGGAAGCAAAATGGAACTTCTGAGTGGTTTTTCTCTTAGGCTAATTTTAAAATTAGGTTGTATTCCAGGGAGGTGGACCGTGCAGTTTGGAAACCTGTGAACAGATTTGTGGCTAGAAGGAAAAAAAAAAAACATTCTCTACCCAGATAATTGAGATTTAAGTGTAAGAACATGTATGAAGACTGTTTTGTCACTAGGAAGTCTGTAACTTCCTTTGATCTGAAGTTAGGTAAATCAGAGAAGTGTTTTTTATTATACCTCCCCAATTCAGCCTTTTCTTCTTACACATCCTAAGTATTCCGTTCCATAGATTAATGATGTTTATCATCTTTGTCATTTTGAGCCATATAATTTATATCTGCCCCTCTCCCCAGTTCTCGAGGATTCCAAAGTAAGCATTGTATACATTTTCTCCTGGTTTTCCTTGAAATAGTCTGCTTTGGTTAATCACCAGTGTGAAATCGGCTGCAGCAGAAAAAGAAAAATATTTTGTGAAGGAAATAAAAGATTAAGTATCATTAAATAATAAATATAACACCTAAGAGTGCTTACTTTGATAGAGGCTTATCACTTTCAAGTATAAAGTGAGTTTTATATTAGTGAATTAAATTAGTAAATTCAAAGCCCACTCAATATTAGCACCAATTCAGATAATTCACCAAGTTTGTGATTTTTTTTTTATTTAAAAATTTTTTCAATTATTTACTTTTGTATGTGTATGAAGGTACTGTCTGCATGTAGGTCTGTGCATCCGTGTCGTGCAATGCCACGGAGGTCAGAAGAGGGTCTCGGATTCCGCTGGAACTGGAGTTCTCCTGGAATTGGAGTTACAGAGGGTACTTAGCCGCCATGTGGGTGCTGGGGATCTAACCCGGGTCCTCTGCAAGAGCAGTCGGTGCTCTTAACCGCTAGTTTGTGATTCTTAAAATATCATTGCTGTCTATCAGAGCTTATTAACTGGAAGAAAATTACTGGGATTTTTCCCGTCAAGTTCAAAGTCTCAGCAAAGCTATCTAATTCTGTTTTGTATTATTATTTAATTAACAAAATGAGAAGTGCAGACAGTGTTAAAGAGAGTAGAACTAACCAAACTTTGCATTCTTTTTGGAGAATCATGGAAGAACGCTCTAATCCTATTTAACATTCTTTCCGGAATGGCATTTTGCGGAAGCACATATTTCATGTTAACATTTTGTGTCACCACAAAAATGTCAGGCTCACATTACAGATCAAAACTTGATGAGGTTTCTAAGAAGCATAATAAATAAAATAAATAATGAATATTGTCTGTGAAACTCTTCAGTGGGTTGGACTGGGTTCCCGAGATGGTGATTCAAAGGAGCATGCACCTTTCTGATGTGCTCCCAGTAAGTGTTCCCCCCATAAAAACTATACATGTATTATGCCTTTACAATTTTTACTTGATTTGTTAGTGTCTACTGCTATAACAATTTACTGCTTTTAGTAGGATACTTTTTAACAAAAGTCAGTTTTTTGTTGTGTTATTTTCTTTGGTTGTGTGCTAAGAGATTTGATTTTTTTTTTCCTCTCAGATTATTATAGTAAAATAGAATTTTCTAAAGGTGACTTTCAAATGTGTTTTTAAAAATGATTAAGTAGTCAGATAAGCTGGAAGCTCATTGGTCTGAAAAAGAAATTATCATGCCATGCTTTTTGAGGATACTGTTTTGCAGAAACAAAACCTTTTTTTTTTCCTTCTAAACAGAGCTCATGTCTCAGAAGAAATTTGAGGAAATCAAAAAGGCTAATCAAGCTGCCGCCAAAAAACTTGTTGAGGAACACATTAGCTCTTCATCTGAAGAAGAAGGAGATGAAGATTTTGAAGGAAAACAGGGGAAAATAGTTGCTAATACATTTATAACATACACTACTCACACAGGTATGGGTCTTGTAAAATAGTTGCTAATACATTTATAACATACACTACTCACACAGGTAATGGGTCTTGTAAATTTTGATGTTTTTGACATAAATGGAAATTATTTCTGATATTGTTTAGTCATACTATTTTTTTTGTATTTTAAGAATTTTTAAATTTTATGTGTATGTATGTATTACCTGCTTTTAGATAAGTGCACCTGTGTCATGCAATGCCCACAGAGTCAGAAGAGGATATTGGATCTCCTAGAACTAGAGTTTCAGACAGTTGTTAGCCACCATGTCGGTGCTGGGATTCTAACTGGGTCTTCTGCAAGAACAGCCAGTGCTCTTAACCACTGAGCCATCTCTCTAGACTGTTATTATGTTCCCCTCCTTTGTATTTAACAAATTAAGAGAATTTGAACATTTGCATAAAGAATAATAAATGCCAGAGTGTTTAGATGGCTTCCTTCTCACATTAGTGAACACTAGTACTTTACCAAGGAGTTCTAATCAATCCGGACCCAATCTTTGTGTTTTTGTGATTCATCTCTCAACTTAAAACTAGTATTTGGGAGACAGAGGCAGGCGGATCTTTGTGAGTTCAAGGCCAGCCTGGTCTACAGAGTGAGTTCCAGGACAGCTGGGGCTTCAAGGAGACCCTGTAAAGACCCCCCCCCCAAAAAAAAAAAAAAACCTAGCATGGGAACCTCCTAATCAGTTAGTCTATCTTTACCCATAGTTGCCTTATGTTTCTGTTGAAAAATGACTGACCTCTTTTTTTTTTTTTCTTATCCCAGTAGTGTTCCAGTCTTCTAACCCAGAAATGTAGAAGCAGAGATGTCACATACACACATACGTAACAATCTGATGGTTATGAAAGTCTCCAGATTTTATTTCCTAAATTTAAAAATATTTACTTTTAAGACAGGATCTGATTATTTAGCTTTGCCTGGCCTGGAACTTGCTATGTGCCCTAGGCTCACCTATAACTCTCAGCCCTCCTCACTATGTAATTTTTTATTTGTTTGAGACAGAGTCTCCCTGTAGCTCTGGCTATCCTGGAACTCACTATGTAGACCAGGCTGGCCTCAAACTCCCAGAGATCCTCCTGCCTCTGCCTCCCAAGTGCTGGGATTAAAGGTGTGCACCACCTGCCTGGCCCTCACTGTGTAGTTTCTTAAATTTGCCTTTTCTCCCTGAATAGTGTCTTTACCTATTTCCCTCCCCTCCTCTTCCTCTCCTCCCCTCCCCTCCCCTCCCCTCTCTGAATAGTGTCTTTACCTATTTCCCTTCCCTCCCTCCCTCCTCCCCCCCTCCCTACCTCTCCCCCTCCCTTTTGAGACAGGGTCTCCCTGTAGCCATAGGCTGGCCTGGAACACATTATGTAGACCAGGCTGGCTTTGAACTCACAGAAATCTGCCTGCCTCTCCCTCCCAAGTACTAGGACTAAAGGCGTGTGCCACCATGCCAGACATAGTTGTTGTTTTTTTCTTCTGTAACTGCCTTTTTTGGGTGCTTTTTGCTCATTCCAGGCTTGATGCCCTCAGTCTTATTTCTTTGGTTGCTAGAGTGATGGTTTTAGAATTTACACCTTCCCTGCTATCCACTGAGACATACTGGGCCGTGTGCTTTATTGCAGTAGCCAAACTTTAGTACAGGTTTCAAGGAAATGCTTCATAAATTCTGTAAAGATAAACTTAGACTTTAATTTGTGAGATGCTATCCCAACATATTCTTAAACTTAAATTATGTGAATTCACTATTCAGTTAGTTGAAATTTAAAATATTTTTAAAGTCAGCTGTGTTGGAAAGCAAAATAGCCATACTGAATATAATTGTTAATTCTGGTTAAGGATGTTTTAGAAACTTAGATGCCTGTTTAAATAAAACATTTGTCTTTAATTATTTTATAATTTGGGAATTCTTAACATGTATTTGTTTTAACACCTTAAATAATTATGTTTCTATTATGGTAGGGCAAACTTTTGTAAGTGCTGTGTTAGAGTATTTGAGAAAGTGAAGAACCAACCAAGTTTCTTGTTTAATTTTTCTTTCTGGAAACATATTTTGGGTTGAACTAGATTTTTATTATGATGATTTCCATCCTTATATAAGCTTGTACTAATGACCTACTTTTCTTGGAGACTCAGTCTGTGTTGAATCGTTGTTTTAGTTACACTGAAGACATGTAGGCTTATTTTCTTATACTAAAGTCACTTGAATTACTGCCTTTTGGGTGTCATGTGTAGTTTTTTTCTTTCATTCCATTGTTAACTTTTTTCTTGGCTCTTTATAACCTCTCACTGACGCACAGGATAGGGATTGAGGTGAGGACTTAGTAGTCATTCTGAGACCACTGAAGTACTCTTTCGTCTCAGATTTCCCATGTTGAAACAAAGGTAATAGTTTAATTGTATGAAAATGTTCACAATGTAGTGCTTAGTGAATAAATATTTAGTATTTGCTTAAAAAATATAGTCTAGTAATTTTTTCTTAAAATTTTTTCTTATATTTAGAAAGTGAATTGATGATAATTTAATAATGAAAATGGTTACTATATTGTAGTAACCTCAGCACCTTTTCATTCAGCAAGTTTTTGTTAACAATATGTTGTGCACTGACCTTTCCCCTGTGCTTATGTTTGTGTCAAACTATCCTACTTAGTTTTAACTTTTTGTTTCACACTTCACCTTTTTCTTAAAAAAAAAAAATGTATATTTTATGTATTTAGAGACATGCAGGGTGTATTGCCTGCATGTCTCTAAATACACCCATGTTGTGCCCATGGAGGTATAGAAGAGGGCATCGGATTCCCCTAGTACTGGAGTTACGGATGGTTGTTAGCCACCACGGGGGTGCTGGGAATAGACTCTGGTTCCTCAGAAAGATCAGTCAGTGCTCTTTTTTTTTTTTTTTTTTTTTTTTTTTTTGTACTGTTTTCATGTAGGTTTGTGCACCAGTTTCATGCAATGTCTTGGAGGTCAGAAGAGGGTGTCAGATTCTCCTGGAATTGGAGTTACAGACGGTTCTTAGCCGCCATGTGGGTGCTGGGGATCGAACCCGGGTCCTCTGTAAGAGCGGTCGGCGCTCTTAACCGCTAGGCCATCTCTCCAGCCCCCAGTCAGTGCTCTTTACCTCTGAGTTGGCTCTCCAGCCCCCCACACTTTAGCATTTTAAGCACTCCGTTGTTCCATCACATACTAGTGTTCTTGCCTGTGGTTCTGCCCCCACCATATTTGTTAAGGACTTTAAGTAGAAGAAAAGTAAGCATGTACTGAAAGCTGAAGTATTGTGAATTCGTGGGCTTTGTAGCCTCTTGGCAGTTCATTGGGTACTTTTTTGTTGTTTTCTAAATTTGAGTTTCTTAGTTATATTTTGAGCAGTTAAAATTGCTTGATATTTGTCACATAATGTTATTGGTGGGTATATGTTATTTTCAGATGTTGTTTAAAATGACATTTTAATTTTTAAATTTTAAGATGGCGATATCCATGAATTGGAGCGAACAAAACAGTACCTACATGAAGCTTTTCAAGCAGGGGCTATGACATGCTTAATTTGTATTGCGTCAGTGAAGAGAAACCAAGCAGTAAGTTCTCCTTAATGATCCATCTTTCTCCAAAATACTGTTTTTCACATTTACCATAGTTGGCCATTTATTGTTCTTTTATTTATATTTGTTTAAATATGCTTCATTTGACAATTTTATATGTGAATTAATCTTAATTTTGTAAATCTGAAAAAGTTGAAAAATTCCCTCTAAATAAATTTAGCAGTATTGATATCTGAGACAAATACTGTCAATTCTAATGCTCCTGTTGATTTAATGTGTTTTTAGCATCTGTTTAGCACTCCCTGCAAATATGAAATGTAGTCTGTACTACTTTTTTATTTTCAGTGTTTTATATGGGGTGCCTTTAGTGCCTGCTAGACAAATGCTCTACCACTGAGCTACATGCTTTCAGTGAGTTTGAAATAAACATAGAGTCCTTGCCTTCGAGGAAATAGAACTTGGCAGTGACACGTAGGGTTTATTAGCTTCATCAAACAGTGTTGAAGGCATTGTGGAAAGTGGCAAAGGTCATTATGGAAAGAGTCAAGCATAACTCATGTTCCTAGAAGAGCTGTTGCCTAATTATGAAGCTGTATGAAAATTAAAAGGACATTAATAAAGCAACTAAAGAGAATGACAAGTGAGTTTTATAGACTCACTTTTAACATTTCACATTAGCCCACCATTGGTAACGTAGTATTGCCTAGAGAAGGAAAATCAGCTCAGATGAAACGAGATGGTTGTGTAGGGTGAACCAGGAGTTTAATATGCTTGGGTTGGCTAGGACAGTGTAGCAGGGTCAGGCACCTGCATGCTCACAGTCACATCTGGTTGGTGGACTCTTATTTCAGCTATAATGGATGAATAGTCTGCATGCATAAGGACTTGCTTTATTTTTTTAAATTATTTTTATGTATATGAGTGTATTGCTTGTATGGATGTATGTGCACCATGTCATGCAATGCCCTAAAAGGTCAGAAGAGGGCGTTGGATCCCCTGAAACTAGAGTTATGGATGGTAGTTAGCTTCCATGTGGGTGCTGGGATTTGAACCTGGGTCTTCTGCAAGAGCTCTTTACCTCTGAGCTATCTATCTATCCCCTAAGGTCCTTCTTTAAATGTTTGAGCCCTGAGTAGATTGTTCCTGTTTCCTGGTAGGGTTGGTTGAGAACTTACTCAACCAATATAGGAGTATCATGTAGTACTGGGGAGTTAATGTGTCTTGGGCAACATTCTTCAGGGAATTGGTGGATGAACATCCCAGTCTGTTTGTCAGGGCATGAGCATATTTTACAGTTTTGAAAGGGCTTCCTGCAGGATCCAACTGCTGTGGGCTTAGTAGTAATGCGTTCAAGAATATCTCATTATTTGGCATTTTTTTTCCCCTGGCTCTGCCCCTTACTCTGGGTTCTTATTTCAGGGAAGTATGGGGGAAACAGAACTAAGAAGTTCGTCTTTATAATTTAATGCTGGTGTCAGCTTTATATCATGTCTCTTTTTTTTTTTTTTTAGTAGTAAAAATGTTATAGGGAAAGCAGAACTAAGTTTCTTCATATCAGAATGTTGACAGGCTTTTAAATTAATGGACTATTATTTCTTTTTTATTTTTTTATTTTTTTTATTATTAATTTTATTTATTTCTGTATGTGTATGAATGTACTGTCTGCATGCAAGTCTGTGCACCCGTGTCGTGCAACGCCGCGGAGGTCAGAAGAGGGTCTCGGATTCCCCTGGAACTGGAGTTCTCCTGGAATTGGAGCTTCAGACGGTTCTCAGCCGCCATGTGGATGCTGGGGATCGAACCCGGGTCCTCTGCAAGAGCGGTCGGCCTCACTGTGTAGTTTCTTAAATTTTGCCTTTTCTCAACCTGAATGATGTGTCTTTACCTATTCCACTCCCCTCACCTCTTCCTCTACCTCCCCAGCCCCTCCCTCTTCTCTCCCCACTCCCCTACCACATCCCCTCCCTCCCCTCTCTGAATAGTGTCTTTACCTATTTTCCCTTCCCTCCCTCCCGCCTCCCCCCCCTCCTACTCTCCCACCATCCCTTTTGAGAACGAGGTCTCCCTGTAGGCCATAAGCTGGCTGGAATACCAGTATGTAGACAGGCTGAGCTTTGAACTCAAGCAGAAATCTGCCGGCCTCTCCCTCCAATGGACTAGATAAGGCGTGTGGCCACCGATGCCAATGTTTTTTTTTTTTTTTTTTTTTGTCTCTGTAGAGAATTTAACCTTGCATTTTTTTATGTGCTTCTGTTGCCTCCTCAGCTTATAGCCTTCAGTCTTAGTGTCTTTGCAGTTGCTATGCATGTTTTCCTGAACTAGATTTACACCTCCCTGCTATCCACTGAGACATAATGGGCCTGTGCTTTATGGACAGTAGCCAAACTTTATAACAGGGTTCAAGGGAAATGCTTCAAAATTCTGTAAAGATAAACTTAGAACCTTAAATTTGTGAGGATGCTATCCCAACATATATCTTAAAACTTAAAATTATGGGAGATAGTGGTGCACCCTATTAACAAGTTAAAATAAAATATTTTAAAGTCAGTGTTGTTGGAAGCAAAGAGCTAGACTTGAATTATGTTATCCTTGCTGGTTCAGGTGTTTTCGCAACGAGGATGCCTGTTTCCTAATACACCATTGTCTGTTACTTCATAGTTTTATCATTTTGGGAATTCCTTACATGTATTGTTTATAACACCTTAAATCATTAAATGTTTCTATTATGGTAAAGGGCAAACTTTTTGTAAGTGCTGTGTTAGAGTAATTTGAGAAAGTTGAAGAACCAACCAAGTTTCTTGTTTAATTTTTCTTTCGGGAAAAGTTTGTTGGAGTATGAACTACGGATTTTTATATATGATGATTTCCATCCTTATATAACGCTTGTACTAATGACCTACTTTTCTTGGAGCTCAGAATCTGTGTGAATCGGTTGTTTTGTTACAGCGGAAAGACATAGTAGGCCTTATTTTCTTGATACTAAAGTCCCTTGAATTACTTCTGCCTTTTGGGTTCAATGTTAGTTTTTAAAAAGATTACCGCATATGACTAATTCCATTGGTTACAAGTGTGAATTTGGCTTGGCTCTCGTATAACCTCTCAACTGACGCACAGGATAGGGATGAGGTGAGGCTTAGTAAGTCTTCTGGAGACCACTGAAGTACCTTTCAGGCCAGAGTTTCCATGTGAAACAAAGGTAAGAGTTTGAAAATTGTATGAAAATGGTCACAATGTAGTGCTTACGTGAATAAACATTTAGTATTATCTTAACATATAGTTCTCTAAGATATTTTTCCTTTAAAATATTTTCTTATATTTAGAAGTGAAATGGGATGATAATTTAAAATGAAATGGATAATTGGTAGTAAAACCTCAGCACCGTTTGTCATTCAGCAAGTTTTTGTTAACAAATTTGTGCACTGACCTAGTGTCCCCGGATGCTTATTTGGTGTCCAACTATCGCTAGGACGTTAGATTTAACTTTTGTTTCACACTCATCAATCAACATCACTTTGTATCTAAAAAAAAAAATGGTATATTGTTATGTATTTCGAGACATGCGCTGGTGTATGTGACCGCGCATGTCTCCCGCTAAATACACCCTTGTGTGTGGTGCCCAGGGTAGTAGAAAGGGGCATGCGATTCCCCTATACTGGAGTTACCGGATGGTTTGAGCCACCACGGGGTGCTGGGGGAATAGACTTCTGCGGGTTCCTCAGTCTCCCTGTAGCCCCAGCTGTCCTGGAACTTGCTCTGTAGACCAGGCTGGCCTTGAACTCACAAAGATCCGCCTGCCTCTGCCTCTGCCTCCCAAGTGCTAGGATTAAAGGTGTGCGCCACCATGCCTGGCTAAGGATACATTTTTTTATACCATGTTTAAAAAACTTAAATTATTAGTACCATATATGTGTTTATACATATACATATCTGTGTAGATATAATAAAATTAGAGATTACTCAGATTGTTAGCTATAGTTATTTTTAGCCAATTGAATCTGGGTGATTAACATGAAAAATATTACACACTTAAACAAATTTTCATATTATGTCTTTTATTATATTAGAAGAAAAGGTCCCCCTCCCTTGGTCCATAGGTAACTCTTAAAAATAATTCTATGTGATACTCATTTTAAAGTATTGTATAATTAAAGAAAAATCAAATGCATGTTAATTTTCGGCATCTTTGTCTTAGGTTTGGAGCTGTTCAGGATGTTTCTGTGTTTTCCATGTGCCCTGCATTCAGAAGTGGGCTAAAGACAGCCAGTTTCTTGTATCTTCTTTAATGGATGATGATTTTGGAAAGAAAGATTATCCTTGGCCTTGGTAACATTTCTAGTTCATTGGATTTTAAGTTGTGAAATAAATGAACATTATAGATCATAAGTTGCTTTGTTTTGGATGTTTTAGGATCTGTGTTTGACTTCCAGTTAGTCATTAGGTTTGTAAAGATACATGACCTTAGTAATTTTTTTCCTTTCAGTTTAAATTCTATTTCTCTTCACTAATTAATAAGCCATCAGATTTTGTTTTTTCCCTGTGAAACAGCTCCTTAATTATGCTTTTAAAGGATTTTTCTATGAGGCTGAATAAGAATCATCCATGGTTTGATAGCTCTCCTTGAATTCCTGTTAGTGACCTTAGAGTCATATTGTGTATATTTATTATCAAATATGTTCTGATTGTAGGATTCCCAGTTTTATCATCAAAGGTCTCAAAACTACATTTGCATATTATCTTATGTCTTCAATTTTTTTACATTTATTTTACTAGCTTTGCTTATTATCGCTGATTATTGGAACTTTTGCTTCTCTTACATGTTTAGAAAAAGTGGAGAAATAAAAATACTTTGTTAAGTAAAGATTTTAAAAAGTTATCTATACTCATACCCTGGAGGGGTAGATTACTCGTTAAGGTAATTAAACTATAGGGGTATTGTTTGTATTTTATAATTTTTGTGACTGATTTTTAATAATTTATAACTTTATGTTCTTTTTTTAAACACAGACCTTCTGAATTGTATAAGGTGAAGGCCTAATAAATCTTGGTTTTGAGTTACACCTAACTTTATTATCATAAATACTGAAATATTTGTCAAATTGTAGTTTTTAAAATTTTATTTTTTATTTTTGTGTATGAGTGTGTTGCCTGCATGTATGTAAGTACATCCATGTTGTGCAATCTGTGCAGAGATCAGAAGAGGATGTCAGATCTGGAGTTACAGATGGTTGTTAGCTGGCATGTGGGTGCTGGGAATCGAACCCCTGTCCTCTGCACGAACAGCCAGTGCTCTTAACCGCTGAGCCATCTCTCAGTCCCAGTAGTATAGTTTATCATATTTCAGATGTGGAAATTTCATTGTTTTGCTTTTGGCCGGGGGTGGTGGCACATGCCTTTAATCCCAACACTTGGGAGGCAGAGGCAGGTGGATCGCTGGGTTCAAGACCAGCCTGGTCTACAGAGCTGGGACTACAAGGAAACCCTATCTCAAAAAGACAAAAAAAAAAGACATACATGCTTTTAATCCTAGCAGAGGCTGGTGGCTATGATCCCAGTTGTGGCTATAAGGAGACACTGTCTCAAAAACAAAACAAAACAAACCCCCAGCAGCAACAACAAAAAAAGCCAGAATTTGAACCCTAGGATGTTTGACTTTTTCTATTCTTCTACCTGAGACAACTATGGTAGTATTACTATTAGAGATACTGCTTTCTCTTCATTGAATGCATGCTTCTTTGAAACAGTTTAAGTCTTGAAGTCTATGTTTGTTTTATGGTGGAGGGATTTTAGTGTTTAGTGGGTGCAGAGTGAAAACAGGGATTTTGAGTTATATTTTAGAGACTTAAATTTCACATGTACTTTTCCTTTTGTTCTTTTTGCTTGTGTTTTAAGTAGCCATTTGGGGGCTGGAGAGATGGCTCACTGGTTAAAAGCATCTGCTGCTTTCGTGGAGGTTCAGTTCCTAGCACCCACAAGGTGGCTTACAGTCACCTGTAACTCCAGTTCCAGGGGATCTGATGCTCCCCCCCCCCCCACCTTTCTGGGGGCACCAGGCTTGCACACACTACACTTACATACAGGCACTCACACATTCACATAAAATAATAAAATAAGTAATCTTTAGTCTTTTTGCATGGAGGGAGAAAGCATTAGTTATGAGAATAATAAACTGTGACCCTTCTAAATCTAAAAGGAGAAAAATTATAATCACCTGTGTCGTATCCTTTGCATTCCTTTTCAACTTTTAAATGGCTATTTTGAATATGATAAATGAAAATTAGTAGCTATTCAGGTTATGAACTCATTTTGTGATGTAGATAGAGCTTGGTAAAAATTGGAATAAACTAGTTATTTTATGAAAATAAGTTTAAACTCTTTAAGATAATTACTCATTAACAGGATAGGACATCATTTCATTTTTGGCATTCATTTTATCTTTTATTTATTTATTTTTGTCTTTTTTGAGTCAGTGTCTCCCTATAGCCCCAGCTGTCCTGGAACTCACTTTGTAGACCAGGCTGGCCTTGAACTCACAGAGATCTGTCTGCCTCTGTCTCCTGAGTGCTAGGATTAAAGGCTTGTGCCACCACACCCAGCTTAAAGACAGTTCTCAGCCGCCCACCATGTGGGTGCTAGGAATCGAACCCAGGTCCTCTCCAAGAGCAGTCGGTGCTCTTAACCACTGAGCCATCTCTTCAGCCCCCGCATTCATTTTATTTTATTTTATTTTATTATTTTTTTTAATTTTATTTCTGTATGTATATGAATGTACTGTCTGCATGCAAGTTTGTGCACCTGTGTCGTGCAATGCCGCGGAGGTCAGAAGAGGGTGTCAGATTCCCCTGGAACTGGAGTTCTTCTAGAATTGGAGTTTCAGACGGTTCTCGGCCGCCATGTGGGTGCTGGGGATCGAACCCGGGTCCTCTGCAAGAGCGGTCGCCGCTCTTAACCACTAGGCCATCTCTCCAGCCCCCCCGCATTCATTTTAAATAAAACTCATGTGTTTGTATCTAGACCCTTCCCAAGATAGTTCTGTGTCAGTGCAGGTGGGCAGTGTAACTCATGTAGTTGTCTGTTGACCATCCATTTCTAAGCTCATTAAAACATATCCTTTTTCATAGTAGCCACAAGGATTACATTTTTCCTTGAGTAAAGGAAAATTTTAACTCTTTGAACAAAATGTCAGTTATTTATAACACACGAGATGTGCTATTTTGTTTTTGATTTTTAAGTAAAGAACAAATATATTTTGGTTATTTTGAGCATTTGCGTGGTGTTTATTTGGAAGCACAACATGTTCTCATGATGATGAAAACACATTGTTTTTGATACAGAACAAATTTAAATTGTGATGTGAAACTGTCCTAGTGCAGTAAACTGACTATACTCAATTGTCTGGAAAGAAACAGGGTATAGAGAATCTTTTAGGAATGATCTATGATGATCTACAAGTAAATTATTGATAGAACTGAAGGTTGGCACTTCTACTACCAAAACTTACTTACTTTAATGTAGTGTTTAAGTCGTCTACTTTAGTGTAGAAAATAAAATAATATTTAAGCTTTTCTTGGACTTAAGCAAATTTGATATATGTATTTTGTGTTTCCTTTTCTATTTGCCTTTGCTAACCACATGCCCAAACTTTAAGAAAACTAATCTTTGTACAAATCTGGGTCAATATTAGAAGAATGTAGTTCCTAGAGATTTTGGTTAAAAGTCTTGATTATTAGCAAGCTAATGTTGCTTTCTCTATAGTTACAGCTGGATATATGTATTTAATGCACAGCAAGTAACTACATGTGACTGTTTTATATTTTAAAAGTATAACTATAAAAAACTGGTGATCCTTGCCAAGTTTTATGCATAATGTCATATCAAGTTTCCTGTGTGGCTGTTGGCTGCTGTGTTGATGGTAGAAGTATAAAATATTTCCATATTTCAGGAAATTATATATTGGATAGAGAACTGTAGTAAGATATTACTTTTTACTTGACAAAAATTGAATCGAGTGCAATCTTGTTACTAAATGTTTTTTGTCTATTATGTTTATTTTTAAATAATAAAACTAGTAATTTTATATTTCTTTGTAGTCCAAAATGTAGGTTTGAATACAAACGATCAGAAACACCTAGTAGATACTATTGCTATTGTGGAAAAGTAGAAGATCCACCTTTAGATCCATGGCTTGTACCTCATTCCTGTGGCCAAGTATGTGAGAGAGAATTTAAACCTCCTTGTGGCCATAAATGTTTACTACTGTGCCATCCAGGTGAGTTGCGTATTATCCTTGTTATTTGTGGCTGGCTATTTCTTAATGTTGTGGCAGACAAAATTATCCAAGTTGAATTGAGAATTTTACTATAAGAAAATATTGAAAGGGGTTAATCTTTAAAGTATCAGCAAAGAAAATTACAGAAATTCCCATTAGGTGTAGGAATTACAAGTTTTGGTTACTGACTTCATTTCTCCCTTTTCATTACTTTCTAGGTCCCTGCCCTCCTTGTCCAAAGATGGTGACAATCACTTGTTACTGTAAGAAAGCTAAGCCTATTCCTCGTAGGTGCAGTGCCAAGGAGTGGTCCTGTCAGCTGCTGTGTGGGCAGAAGTTACTTTGTGGGCAACATACGTGTGAAGATCCTTGTCATGCAGGTAAGACTATTCTTGTGAGATATTCTGACTTTAAACTCAGAGATATCCTTGTTTTTGTAGTGTTTGCATGCTAATTTATCATTGTAATTTTAGGAAATTGTCAGCCGTGTCCCAGAGTTAGTAGACAAAAATGTGTGTGTGGCAAAAAAGTAGCCGAAAGAAGCTGTGCAAGTCCCCTGTGGCACTGTGACCAAGTAGGTGGCTATACTTTTTACCTGGTGGGTATTAAAGATTGCAGAAAACATAATGCCTGGAAAGCAGAGGTTCTTGTCAGGGTTAGTTGAATACAAGGTGAGGGAGAATAACAACTCAGATAAGCTGTGTCATGTTTTAGAGGGTACTATTCAATTTAATGTCATATTTATTACTTGAGGAAAATGGGTCTTTCCCTCAAAATAACATGGTAAATTTTGAATTCACTATATTGCTTTACTTTCTTGCTATCTCTCCCTTCCTTTCTCTTTTTCCCTCTACCTAACCCCCCTTCTTGAATTAATCCCACTGAGAAAGTAGGAGTGGTTTGGTGGGTTGCTTTTCCTAATGTTGGCATGGTTCAGTACTGCTGGAGGCCTCTGCTGGACAGTCGTAGGAAGTTGAATGTACATTTTCCTTCACTATATTTTTATGGTACACTCTGTGTGTGAAAGTTGACGAGTATATGTATATATATATAGGTATATACATATGTGTATGTATGGGACTGTGTTAGACATAAAGCATAAAAATGTGAAGAGCATAATGAAAGTTATGTTTGTAAGTCAGTTATGTTTTGTACAGTCTTTCATTAGTGCTTTTCTTTTAGGTATGTCGAAAAACACTGCCATGTGGTAATCATACATGTGAACAAGTTTGTCATGTTGGTGCTTGTGGAGACTGTCCTCGATCTGGGAAGAGGTCCTGTCCTTGTCAGAAATCAAGTAAGACTTAGAGGTCCTGTCCTTGTCAGAAATCAAGTAAGACTTACTTTTAGGCAAATGAACTATTGAGCCACAAGATAACATGTGGGAACTTTAATGTGTATAACTACACGAGGCAAGCTAATTTGAAAAAGCCATGTGCTGTAGGAATATAACTATATGATTTTCTAGAAAACCAAACTGTGGAAACAGTAAAAAAAAAAATAATCAGTTTGGGGTTAGGAGACAGAAGAATAGGCAGAGCCCAGTGTAGGGCAGTGAATCTCTTCTGTGTCATGCTATTGTATTCCCATCACTATACATATCCGTAACCAGAAAGTATGCCACATAATCATGACCCCTGGTACAAGCTATGTTCTTTGAGTGATTGTGCTGCATTATCATAAGCTCATCAGTTTTAATGCTCCATCTCTTGGGGTATATTGGTAATGAAGTAGGCTGTACTGTATCTGTCATTATATGTTAAACTTATTTTTGGCTGTGTTTTATATAAGGGCATAGTTGAATTGCAGTTTGAGTTGGATTGCAGTTTCCTTGACCAATAGCACTCATATTTGTAAGATTATTTCTAGTACTTGTTATAATATGATTGTTAAGTGTGAGTTTTATGTTTTAAAGTATGTATCTTTCTATCCTGTGAAATTAAGCAATGTTAAAAAGAAAATTATATATTTTATAATATCTAAAAAATTTTCCCTTTTTATTGAATTTTTAATGTGTTTCATACATAAATTTTTTTATGTCATCTTTATTTAAATTTTTATTTATTTTTAAGGGATTCATAATATAAGAGCACAGTTTTCAGGTCACATTATTGTTGCTCAGTTTGCCATACAATTAGGTAATTGGTGCTAGCATCTACAGATGAGGGATACCATTTGTCGTTTGTTTTTCTGGAACTGTGTTACTTCACTTAGCATGATATCTTCTAGCTCCATCCATTTACCTGCAAAGCTCATGATATCATCTTTCTTTACTGCTGCATACAACTCCATTGTGTAGATGTACCACATTTTTTCTACCCACTCATCAGTTGAGGGGCACTTGGGTTGGTTCCAGCTCTTGGCTATTGTGAAGAGAGCTGCAATGAACATGGCTGTGCATGTATCTCTGTGGTAAGATGAGTCTTGTGGGTATATACCCAAGAGTGGTATGGCTGGGTCAGGTGGCAAGTTCATTCCGAGTCTTGCAAGGATTCTCCACACTGTTTTCCATAGTGGTTGTATGAGTTTACATTCCCACCAGCAGTGGATGAGTGTTCCCCTTTCCCTACAACCTCTCCAGCACTTGGTATCATTTGTTTTCTTGATCCTAGCTAGTCTTATTGGAGTGAGATATCTTAAAGTGGTTTTAATTTGCATTTCCTTAATTATTAGTGACATTGAACACTTTTTTTTTTTTGGTCTTTTCGAGACAGGGTCTCCCTGTAGCCCCAGCTGTCCTGGAACTCACTCTGTAGACCAAGCTGGCCTTGAACTCACAAAGATCCACCTGCCTCTGCCTCCCAAGTGCTAGGATTAAAGGCTTGTGCCACCACGCCTAAACAAGGCCAGGTCTTCCTCACCTGACCACCATCTGCTGTCAATTATTTCCTTAGACAGGGTTGGGCTCTGCTACCCATTTCTACAGTTCTGTGCTGGTTTTTTGTGCAGCTGAGCTTGCATGGGTCTTATGCATGCTGATACCAATGCTGTAGGTTCATATGAACCGGGTCCCAGGAGCTTGTAGGGTTCATTTCCATTTGATATTGCATCACCTGCCTGGATCTTAAAGTCTTTCTACCCCCTCTTTGACAATGTTCCCTGAGCCCTGGGGTGGGTGAAGCTGAATATAGGCAGCCTGTCTATGGAACCACACTCTGTAGACTCCTAATCTTCATGGTTTGGCCATTCAGGCCCTTTTGGGTTCCTGGTTTCCTGTTGTATGGAGGAGCTTCCTTAACGAGAATTAAGAGGTAGTTAATGCCTTCTTGGGTCCTTATTCTATGATGCTTGGGTCTTGTTTGTAGAGGCTTCATTGTATGTGTTGCCACGGCATGACCCCTTCACAGACCATGTCTGTGTGTCCAGCTGTGGGACTCTGTACTGTTCTCATCTGGAGCAGAAGAAGCTTTTCTGAGTGGTGTCTGGGATATTTGTCTGTAAATATAAGGATACTTCTTCTGTAGTTAGTAAATGTTACTTTAGCCTAGGGATGTGTCTACCATGTGGAATTGTCTGAGATCTGCAGATCTCTCCAAATGTGTGCATCTGGTTTTATTAACACCATCACACATGAGTTTCCTTCCACTGAGTGGGCTTTAGGTCCAATTGGTTAGCCATTGATTTTCCCCAAGATAGAAGTGCTGCTATTGCACCATTGTTGTATGCTGTGCTGGTCATTGACGTGGATATTTGTCTTGATGCCAATGTTGGACCATCTCTTAATGCTCTCCCTTAGGGACTTGCATAGTGCTCTCCACAGGTATGAGAGCCTGCCTTCAGGATGGTGGCCTCCAGGTCAGATCCGGCTCCATTTCTCAAGATCCAGTCTCTGAAGTATGTCTTGTCTTCAGCAATAGGGTCTTACTTTCAGGTTCTGGGAGTCAGCCAAGGGCTGTGGCAATAGGCTATGTAATTTTGGGAGTTTCTTGGACTGTCCTGGCCAACAATCGAAGGTTTCTTCTGTCTGGTACTGTTTCTTGATATGCAGCCTTCATCTTTCCATATTGACTCATGTAGAGATATTGTGTGTAAAATTTGTCAGTAGATTGTTAACAGTAATATGATTCTCTCAGGTTTTGTTTTTTTTTTTTTACCTTAGGGCATTATTTCTCTCCTCTTCCCCCTTTACCTGTCTAGCCCTCCCTCCATATCTTCTTCGTGCCTTCTCCATTTAAAGTCTCCCCATTTCTCCCTTGATACTGCCAGTCTCCCATGGCCCCACTTCTCTTGGGCTCCTTTTTGCCCCCTTTATTTCCCCCTTTCCTTCTATAACCGTTCCGCTTCCTTCCCATTTAGACACCCTGATTTTATCCATTCCTTCTTTAGTAGCACCTGTCAACTACTACCGTTCTGCCTCAGGTTCCCTCTTTCCCTTTCCCTTCCTGGTTCCTTTTCATTAACCTGGTTCCTGCAGTTATATCCTGGTATATAGTTACATAAATGGATTTGGTACTGGGATCCACAAATGAGGGACATTATAAATTCTGAGTCTGTTTTTGTTTACTTAGCATAACAGCTTTTAGTTCCATCCATTTACCTGCAAATTTCATGATGTCTTTCTTTACCGCTGTATAGAACTCTATTGTGTAAATCTACTCATCAGTTGAGGGACACTTGGGTTGCTTCCAGCTCTTCACTACTGTGAAAAGAGCAGCAATAAACATTGATGTGCACGTATCTGCAATGGGATGAAACCTTTGGGTATAGACCCAGGAGTGGTATGACTGGGTCAAAAAAAAAAAAGAGTTCTCCACACTGCTTTCCATAGGAGTTGCATGAGTTTGCATTCCCACCAGCAGTGAATGAGTGTTCCCCTTTCCCACAACTTCTCCACCATTTAGTATCATTTGTTTTATTGATCACAGCCAGTTTTACTGGGGTAAGATGAAATCTTTTTTTTTTTAATTTTTATTTTATTTTTATGTGTATGAATGTACTATCTGCATGTAGGCTTGTGCACCCGTGTCATGCAATGCCGCGGAGATCAGAAGAGGGTGTCAGATTCCCCTGGAATTGGGGTTAGAGACGGTTCTCAGCTGCCATGTGGGTGCTGGGAATCGAACCCGGATCCTCTGCAAGAGCAGTCGGCGCTCTTAACCACTAGGCCATCTCTCTAGCCCCTTAGATGAAATCTTAACGTGGTTTTAATTTCCATTTCCTTAATTACTAATGATGTTGAACACTTTTTAAGCTGTTTTTTAGCCATCTTTACTACTTCTCTTGAGAAGTCTGTTCAGATCTTTAGCCCATCTTTTAACTGGGTCATTTGTTTTCTTGGTCTTTTGGTTTTTGAGTAATATATACATTTTGGATGTTGAACCTTTGCCAGATGTGTCACTGGTGAAGATTTCCTCCCACTCTGCAGGTTTCTCTTCACCTTTTTGGTTGTTTCTTGACCGTTCTCACTCTGCCACACTTAGAGGCTGATGCACAAACCTCATCCACTGGATTAAAGGGAAAGGAACTAAAGGCAGCTGCCAGCTGCTGTCCTTAAACCCGAGGGCCAAAGGCTGATAACCTTTCCCAGCCCACTTGTCATCATCTAACATCTACACCAGGCAGTGCCCTATCGTCACTTCTGGACCCCCCAAGCTGCTGCTTGATTGGCGCTCTTCAGCCTAAATTCCACTGGCACACACTCACCACACACCAGTCATCTTTCTGATTGTACTCACTGGACTTAGGCTGGCATCTGATTGATTTTCCCCAGCCAAGTTCTACTAGCAAACATCACTTAACCCTGATGGGCTAAATACACACAGCCAGAGGTTCCTGTCTGATGGTGAAAACCCGTTTATTTGTCCACAGCATTTTGTTTTATACCCAGAGTGACATCGTATTTCAGGGCCTGCTTTCAGAGCCCCTGCCTCATGTTCTGTAGATATCATGAGTACTTGTTAGAGTCTTTAATCCCAGGGTTTGCTAAGGCAGGCAAATCCCGCCTAGGGGGCAGGCAAATCCCACCTAGGGCCAGGTTTCCCTGTACACAGACAAGCAGGTAATTTAGCACAATGTAGCCGCAGGTGGCCTCTTTCTACCTACAGTTTCTTTTGCTGTACAGAAGCTTTTTAGTTTAATGAGTTCCCATTCATTGATTGTTGACCTTATTTCCTATGCAACTAAATGTTTTAGAAATTCTTTTTCTACACCTGTATCTTATAGGTTAATGCTAATGTTTTCCTCTAACATTTTCAGAGTTTCAGATTTCACATTAAGGTCTTCGATCCATTTAGAGTTGACTTTTGTACAAGGTGAAAGTTAGGGATTTAGTTTCATTCTTCTACATGTGGGGATCCAGTTTTGGCAGTACCATTTGCCTTTTCCTCCATTGAGTGTTCCTGGCTCCTTTGTCAAGTGGTGATTGAAATTGCATGTACTTAAGTTTGGGTCTTCAGTTTTGTTTCATTGATCTACAGGTCTATTTTTGTGCCAGTACCATGCTGTTTTTATGACTATAGCTCTGTAATATAGTTTGGAATCTAGTATAATAACCCCCCTGCAATACTTTTTTTCTACTTTGGCTATGTGCGATCTTTTGTTTTTCCATATGAATTTTAGGATTTGTTTTTCCAATTTTGTGAAGAAAATAATGCTGATTTTGATTGTGATTGCATTGAATCTATATATTACTTAGGGTAGCCTGGTCATTTTTACTATATTAATTTTTCCAATCCATAAGCATGGGAGATCTTCCATCTGGTGTCTTCCTCAATCTCCTTCAAAGATTTAAAATTTTCATTGTGGAGATCTTTAATATCTTTGGTGAGGTTTGTTCTGCAGTTTTTTTTTTTTTTGAGGCTATTGTAAATGGCAGGGTTTCCTTGTACTCCTTCTCTAATTGCTTATTGTTGGTATATAGAAAGGCTACTGAGTTTTGAAGATTAATTTTGTAACCTGCCACTTTACTGAAACTGTTAATTTCTAGGAGTTTTCTGGTGGAATTTTTGGCATCCCTTAGGTAAACTATCATAGCATCTGCAGAAAGAGATGGTTTGACCTCTTTTTTTCCAATTAGTACTCCTTTAATTTCCTTCTCTTTTTTTTTTTTTAATTTTATTTATTTCCATATGTGTGTGAATGTATTGTCTGCATACAAGTCTGTGCACCTGTGATGTGCAAAGCCGCGGAGGTCAGAAGAGGGCGTCAGACTCCCCTGGAACTGGAGTTCTCCTGGAATTGGAGTTTCAGACGGCTCTCGGCCGCCATGTGGGTGCTGGGGATCGAACCCGGGTCCTCTGCAAGAGCAGTCGGCGCTCTTAACCGCTAGGCCATCTCTTATTGCTCAAGCAAGAGTTTCAAGCACTGTTTTGAAAAGGAGTGGAGATAGTGGGCAGCCTTGTAGAGTTCCTGACTTTAAGGGGAATGCTTCTAATTTCTCTCTATTTAGAATGATGTTGGATGCTGGGCATGGTGGCATACGCCTTTAATCCTAGCACTCGGGAAGCAGAGGCAGGAGGATCTTTGTGTGTTCAAGGCCAGCCTGGTCTACAGAGTGAGTTCCAGGACAGCTGGGGCTACAGGGAGACCCCGTCTCGAAAAGACAAAAAAAAAAAAAGCTAGAATGATGTTGGCTATGGGTTTGTTGTATATAACTTTATGTTGAACTATGTTACCTCCAGTCCAATTTCCTCTAGGACTTTAAACATGAAGGCATGTTGAATTTTATGAAAGGCCTTTTCTGCATCAACTGAGATAACTATGTGGTTTCTGTCTTTGAGTTCATTTATATGATTTATAACATTTATTGACTTACATATGTTGAACCATCATTCCTGCATCTCTGGAATAAATCTGACCTGATCATGGTGGGTGACCTTTTTGATATGTGCCTGTATGGAGTTTGCAAGTATTTTGTTGAGAATTTTTGTGTCTATATTTATTAAGAATATGGATCTATAGTTTTCTTTTTTGGGGTTGTATCTTTACCTGGTTTTGCTATCAGAGTGATTCTGGCTTCATAGAAGGAATTTGGGAGATTTCCCTCCATTTCTATCCTTTTGAATAACTTAAGTAATAATGGTTGTCCTCTTTAAATGTCTAGTAGAATTCTGCTGTAACTCCATCTGGGCCTGGACTTTTTTTACTTTTTTTAGTTGGGAGGTTTTGTATTACTGTTTCAATTTCCTCATATGTTATGGGTCTGTTTAAGCTGTTGATATCTTTTTTTTTTTTGGTCTTTTCGAGACACGGTTTCCCTGTACTCTCTTCTTGGTTAAGCTTTGGTGATTCTTTTGATTTCAGATATTCATCTGTTTCTTTTAGGTTTTCAAATTTAATAGAGTATAGGTTTTTAAAGTATTCCCATATCATGTTCTGGATCTTTTTATTGTCTGTTGTGATGTTTCCCCGTCATCCCTAATTTTGTTGATTTGGGATTACTCTTTCTCTTGGTTAACTGGACTAAAGGTCTGTCTACCTTGTTTATCCATTCAAAGAACCAGCTCTTGGACTCACTGATTCTTTGTATTATTTTCTTTGTTTCTATTTCATTAATAAATAAATAAATAAAAACTTGGCAGCCCTGAGGAGGTATAGACAGAGGAGGGTCATGAGTTTGGGATTAGCCTTGTACAAATATTAGGGATTATCTTCATTAAAGTTTTTTTATCCACATGATTAGTGAAAAAAATCTTTTATAGCTTGAGAGGGCTGTCATTCTTCAGGGACTAACGATCAGGGAACTTTGTTAGTAATTCATAATAATGTATCTTATTTAACTTTGACATTTTGTCTGCTTTCAGAGTTTTCTTTGCCTTGTACAGAAGATGTACCAACTTGTGGAGACAGCTGTGACAAAGTGCTGGAATGTGGAATCCATAGATGTTCCCAACGTTGTCACCGAGGTCCTTGTGAAACATGTAGACAAGTTAGTTGTGTTCTGTAACAATTTCTTTCAAGAACTATGCATCAAAATACATCAGCTGAGACTGCATTGTGATTGTTTTACATTGCTTGCTTTAATAAATGTCTATGACTTGGGCTATATATTACCTAATATTTATAAAAAGGAGCGAACATAGGCTAGCAGTGAAATCTAAAAATTACCCATTATTGTTTTAAACTATAATTTCCTTCCTTCCTTCCTTCCTTCCTTCCTTCCTTCCTTCCTTCCTTCCTTCCTTCCTTCCTTCCTTCTTTCTTTCTTTCTTTCTTTCTTTAGTTTGCTCAATTTGAAAAATTTTATTTGGAAACTAAATTTATTTTTGCCAACAGTGAGGGAAAACAGAGTGCTAAGAAGGGGCAAAGGAGAGAGAGAGAGACTAGATGTGGAACTGAATCCTCGGCTGGGATTTTAGAGAGAGAGAGACTAGATGTGGAACTGAATCCTTGGCTGGGATTTTAGACAAGCTTCCCAATTAGGAGAAAGTCGTAATATTTGGCTTAGATGTTGCTAGCATGGGTTTTCTTTCTATTGCAAATTATTCATATTTAAAAATCAGAAGTCCTATTAACAGCCAGGTTTGTACTAGTTTTAACTTATTTTTCTGTGTGCATTTATTATTCTTTTTTCCTTTTTTATTATGCATATTTTTATTGATTTTTTTTTTTGTGCATTTCATACAAAGTATCTTTATACTCATTTCCTCAACTACACCTCTCCCCCATAGCCCACCCCATGGGTTTTCATGTATTCTGTCATACATGTTAAGGCCTATTGAATCAAGTTAGTGTATCTAGATGTACCTCAGTGCAAATTCAGCCACTGGGGTCTAGTCAGTGTATCTCTTCTCACCAAGCATTAATAAGCTGCCAATAGTTCTTTGGCTAAGTTGGAGCCTGCTGCCCATTTCCTCAGTTCTATGCTGGGTTTTTTTCTGCTTGAGTTCGCATTAGTCTTGTGTGTGCTGACACACCGTTGCTGTGGATGCATATGAGCAAGGTCTCAGAGCCTGTAAAATTATTTCCTTAAGGTTGTGCACCACCTGGATCGTAATACTCTTTCCACCCTTTTGCAGTGGTCCCCGAACCCTGGGTGGGTAGAGTTTAATATAGGAGTCCTGTCCAGGGACCCACACTCTTCAGACTCTTATTCTCTACTCTTTGGCCATTTGTGGGTTTTTGTGTTCATTGCCCTCTGTCGCATGAGGGATATTCATTGATGAGAATTGAGAGATGCATTAGAATTCTTTCTACACCTTGTTCCACTATGTTCTGTAAGTCTTAGGTGTAGAGATTCCATTATAGATGTGTCACTTAGGATTGGGCATCTCACAGATACTTATTTTCTGTGTGTGACTCAGTTGTGGAATTCTAATAGTCTCTGTTGCAAAAGAAGCTTCTTTGATGAGTGGTAATTGGCCTACTTGGGTCCCTATTTAGCATATAGTAAGAAATCACATTTGTCTGGGGATGTGACAGCCTTAGGGTTTTCTAAGATCTACGGCTTCTAGCCAGTGTATTTGGCTATGTTTACAGTACTACACATGAGTGCCCTCCCATTAAGTGGGCTAAATTTTATGTCCAGTTAGGTGGCTGTTGATTATTCCCAAGATAAAAGTGGCCCTACCGTATCAATATAGTTTGCTGTGCTGGTCACTGTTGTGGTTATTAGATCTTAAAGCTGGACCATCAATCTCATTTAGTAGTTTACCTATTGTCCTCCAAAACTATGAGATCTAGCTTTTAGGGAGGTGGCTTCCAGGTCAGTTCCAGCTCCATTGCTCCAAGTCTTGTGTCCAAAGTATGGCCTGTCTTCAGCAATAGGGTCTTACCTTCAAGTTCTGGGAGGCAATTAAGGGCTGTGACAATAGCCTGTGTAAGTTTGGGAGTCTCTTGGACTACCCTGGCCAAGAACTCCAAAGGAGGTTTCTCCTGTATGGTGCTGTTTCTTGTTATGTAGCCTTCAGCTATGCACATGGACTCATGTAGAGATATTGTATGTGTTAATTTTCCAGTAGAGTTTTGAATGAATATATTTCCCTCTTGTTTTTTCATACCAGCTAAGCATTATTTATTTCTCCTCTCTCTCCCTGTCTAACCCTCTCTCCCTCACCAGTTAAAGTTACACCCATTTTTCCCATTTCCTCTTGGTAGTACTGTCTTCTATGATCCCCCTCTTCTTGAGTTCCTTCTTCCTCTTTACCCCCATGGTTCCTTATATGATCCTTCCTCTTCCCCTCCCAATTTAAATACCCCCATAATGTCCTTATTTTTATGGTGTAACGTAGTGTAAGGTTAACCAGAAGGGATTTAGAGTAGTGTTGAATTTGGTTTAGATATGATGGAAACAAACCTGCCTAGATTTGAGACTTTAAAGTTATATATTTTGTTAGGTGTCATCCAAACTACTAGGTCAACTGACTAAGTTACTAGATAGTCCAGGTTTTTTTTTGCTGTACCAAGACTGGTTATAATTACCATAAAACTTGTTTTAATAAACTGAGAAAATGGGTAGCAGAATCTAATCTTAGTTGAAGAAGCTGGGTGAGGAAGAGCTGTTCTTCTTAAATGGAGGGACTCTGGAGAGGGTGACTAGAGCTCAGTGGATGAACTTACATTGAGGGACGACTGGGGACAGTAATTTGGCACAATAGTCTTTAATGAAAGAATGTACGAATTCCAGTGGGGGCTGTGGGAGATTGCCAGTGGAGAAGGGTTACAAAGGTGATTGAGATTGATTGAGATGTTCTGTATGAAAGGCACAAAAATTCAATAAAAATTTAATTAATTGTTTTAATATATTTGATATATTACATCTGCTATTTGATCATTCAAATCTATTAAGTTTAATAACTAGTCATATTAAGTTCTTTATGGAAAAAACATACAAATATTTTAAGACATTCAGCTTTGGTTTAGGTAGTTTTTCATACAATTTTGTTATAAAGATTTTTGTACTTTTAGTAATTGTAGAAATTGTAGCATGGGGAAACAATTTTAACATAAGACCCATTACTTGGTGATTGGTTTAGGAAGTGGAAAAGCATTGTCGTTGTGGAAAGCATACGAAGCGAATGCCGTGTCATAAACCGTATTTGTGTGAAACAAAGTGTGTTAAAATGCGAGACTGTCAGAAGCATCAGTGCAGGAGAAAGGTATGTGTGATATTGGGAAACAAATGTCTACATTCTTAAATTTGTCCTTTGGGGCCTGTGGTAAGCACTGACTTGTTTATTAAATGTGTAGGCATGTTCCTCGTTTTCTGTATAAAATATTAGTCTTCTTTGAGTTAGTGGGAAAGCGTACCAAATTTTTAAAATGACAAGTCTCAAGTCACATGCGGTAGCACACATATATAATTCTAGCACTCAGGACCCTGAGGTAGGAGGATCTTAAGTTTAAGGCCACTCTGGGCTATATAACATGACCTTGTCTCAAAAAAAAAAAAGGTCTCCTTGCCTCATATAATAATTCTGAGCTGTTCTTGGGCTCTTTGTTTTCTGATTTAAATGTCATTAGTAGTGGTGGAGTGACAGTATGTTTGGTGGTTGAAGCCTAACAAAAGTTAGGTAATAGTAGAAATTACTACTGATGCTTGGCTTGGTATTATCTGACTGGAGTATTTTGTTGAATGTATAGATTTGGGGCTCTTCTAGTTTCCTTTTTAATTATGAAGTATCCTTTTTTTTCTTTGGAAAGTTTCCTTGTTCTTAAATTTGAAATAGGATGATAATTTTAGCTTTTTTTGGTGTGCTGTCTGTACATCTTTTTTTCACTCTTTTAGGTTTTAAACTGTTCATGTCTTTACACTTAAAGTGCATTTCTTATAGATTTCAATTTTATTTAATCCAAGTTGACAATTTGTCATTTAATTTGGCTATATATGCATTTAATGTGATTATTTAAATCTGTTATACCATCTTGCTAATTATTTTCTGTTTGTGTATTTGTCCGTTTTTCTGTTTTTGTCCTCTCTTTGACTCGTTTACATTGATTTCATTTTATTTCTTATTTTAATTAATTTTGATACTTTCTATTCAAATCAAAGGAAAATTAAAGACAGACACAAATTACATCTCATAGTTTTTGATATGATAAACACATCTTGAAGCACAACATTTAGTAGAATGCAAAGCGCTTGTGAAATTGTTTTGTTTTGTTTTTTACTGGAGAAAAGAGAATAAGAAGAGTTTTTTATGACAAACTGTAGAAGTATTTTAAGGATTATTGCCTCCCTGCATGGATATAGAATCCCTTAAATCCTAGACTGTGGCTTTGGAAAGTGAGCCATAAAGTGGGTGATTTGGGTACATTCTCCCATTCAGGAACTCCGCTCAAACAGAAGCAGAGGGATTTCAAAGGGAAAAGGCCTTATGTTCATAGAGAGCTTATACTTTGATCATTGAATTTACTTTTACTGAATGTCTGGGCTCTTTTAGAACTCATAATTATATATACTTAATTCTTTAGGTCCTATTACTGTTTTTTTGTTTTTTTTTTTTGTCTTTTTGAGACAGGGTCTCCCTGTAGCCCCAGCTGTCCTGGAATTCATTAGACCAGGCTGGCCTTGAACTCACAGAGATCTGCCTGCCTCTGCCTGCCTCTGCCTGCTGGGATTAAAGGCATGTGCCACTGTGCCCAGCTAGCAAATACTTTTAATCACGGAGTCATCTCTCCAGCTCCAATGCTCCTGTATCTTAAGCTTCATGTATTTTATAAAGCTCAAATATTTCATTTTTATTATTGTTTTAAAGTTATTTTTAAAAATAGATTTAATTTATGTTTATGTGTGTCTGTTGTATGTGTGGATGGGGGGTGGCAGAGGCCAGGACATCAGATCCCCTAGATGTCAATTTTTTTGGTTGCTGGCAACCAAATTCAGGGTCTTCTGGAAGAGCAGCAGTGCTCTTAACTGCTGAGCCATCTCTCCAGCTCCCTTCTGAGTTCTTGATGCCATTTGCTGCTGTAGTTCCTTAACTCGGTAGTGTTCTATTTTTTGGCTTTTTAATTTCTGTCTTTGATAGTTTATACAGTTGTGTTTTCAGCTTCAGCAATTTGCTTCTGCATTATCTTATTCTCTCATCCTATGCTTTTTTTTTTTTCTTTCAGATGTGTCTTTTCATCTTTAGGAGTTAGACTTAGGGCTTTGCTATAGCTTCCATATTTCTGCTTTGCATTGCATGCTTAATCTTTCCTATTATAGATGATGGGCTATATTTATGATACCCATTTTAATGTTCTTGTTTTATAAATGTATCAGTTCTCATTCAAGGATCTCTTAGTTTTTGTTTTTTTGTTTATTGTTTTCTTCCCTTTGCATTATATTTTCCTCCTTAGCCTGGTAAGGACTTTTGATTATAATATATATATTTTCTTTTTAAAATTCCATTAAATATATATATTTTTTGTCTTTTTGAGACAAGGTCTCCCTTTAGTCCCAGCTGGCCTGGAGCTCACTATGTAGACCCGGCTGGTCTTGAACTCACAGAGATCCACCTGCCTCTGCTTCCCAAGAGCTGGGACTAAAGGCGTGTGCCACCGCGTTCGGTCTCATTAAATACTTTTTAAGGGTTATTTTGGGACAAATATAAATTACTTAGAAACCACTGATCCTTTTTGGCCCTGTATTATTGATTTAGGCCCCATACTGTGACCGGAATACTCTTTTGTCAAGGATATTCTGCTTGCTGCCTGTATATCAGAAGGTTCTTTCACATTGGCTGTAAGAAGTACTAAGTATTCCCAGCTCTGTATAACCTTTGGCTCTCTTTTCCATCTTAGTGCTTTGTCAGGTTTTGAATAGTTTCTTCTTATTCATGTTTAGGCAAAGACTCAAAGGGATTGGTTCTGGAGTACTCCAGAGAGTTCTCTGTATTATTTTTCTTACTAAAGTTGTATCACACCAGCCCAAATGAACCATGTATTTCATCTGCTCAACTTGGTGAGGCCTCCAGATTCTACTTGTGATCTTCTTGTACTGCAGACTGGAGCCTCTAGGTCTAGGTTGATGGCATTCAGGGCTCACCTATTGTGGTTCCTTTCTCAGAGATTGTTGTCTTTTGCTGCCTGATTAATGTCTAAAAACTTTAGCTTCCTATCTATCGTCTAGTTTTCTAGTTGTTCAAGACAGAATGCTAAATTTGATTATCTCCCTCATGCTTAGAAGTGCCAGTGGGATTCAAGTCACAGACCACATAACCTTTTCTGTGCTACCACAGGCAAAGTGATAGACAGCCAGTAGTATTTACTAGACACCCATCTGATTGAGTGAGAAGTTTTGACTGTTTAAAATTGCATTTCAGTGATGTGTATTTTTGTGTACTAAAATGTGTTTTTACATGTTATATCCCTATTTTTTTAGGATTATTATGTTTCCCTTATAAAATTTATATGTATGAAAAGCCAAGTAAAAAGTTAAGTTGGACTATAGATTCTACATAGTTGCTGGAACTCATGAATGAAAATTACAAATAGGTAGTAGTTATCTCAGACAGATTAGAAATAAAGGGAATGGTGATAGGTATGAGTAGTAGTCTTCTGTTTCTCTTCCTTAGTTGGTCTTTGATCCTGTGTCTTGACAATAACTGGCAAACAACCTATACATTAAGTCAATTTTTGTATCATTTAAAAATTAGCCAGACTAATAGCCAAAAATGACTGCATTGAGCAAATCATACCTTTGTTTAATGTTGTGATTTTCTGCATAGATAAGTAAATAAAATTATGTGATGGAAATACTGTAATCATAGAATAATTAACCAGAAGACATGGAAATTTAGCTTGATTTTATGCTAAATTAAGTCATTTACTACTAAGTTCTTGACCCAGAATATTATGTAGTAGAATAATATTGATACTATAGACTATTTTCATCCTTAAATGAAAAGAAACCTTTTGCTTTCTATAAATTCTGTGACTAGGGATTGCATGCTATGCATGGGTTTTCAAATTACCTGTTCTTTATATATTGCTTTCTCTTTAGTGTTGCCCTGGGAACTGTCCACCTTGTGATCAAAATTGTGGACGGACTTTAGGATGTAGAAACCATAAGTGTCCGTCTGTCTGCCACAGAGGTAAAATTTCATAATAGTTATAACTTTGTATTTACTTAGTGCTTTATAAGTAGAGAGCTTTCAGTACATTATCTTATTTGACCCAACAGTCTTGAGAAGTAGGATAATCACTTTATTCTTGTATGAACAAGGTAATTAAAGGTAAAGAATGACTTAGGAAGTAGCCCGGACAGCTGTGCAGCATAAAAATTTTGTCCTTTTTGTAACACCACATTGTTGTATGCATCCCTTTTTCCTAACCTTCTCATATAGGCCTTTTTTTTTGTAAAGGTATTCATAGATTTTTCCATTTGTAACCTAAATCTTATATACTTTAATGTAATTAAATGCACTAAGAGATTAAACATATTCTCAGCCAATGACTCTGAAACATTTTAATCACAAGATCCCTTTATACTCTTTGGGACCCTAAAGAACTTTATTAATGTATGAGTTTTATACATTGACATTTGTTGTATTTGAAATTAAAATAAAGTATAATTATTTTAAGTGCTTTAAAAATTGTTTTATGTAAAATAGGTCCATTTTATTTTATATAAATAACATGACTGATTTTTGGAAAAGAACTAGTTTTCTTTGAAAATGGCAGTGAGAATGGTATTGTTTCACTTTTCTGCAAATATCTTTATTGTCTAGCTTATTAAAATATAGTTTATTCACATACCTGCTTATATATATATATATATATATATATATATATATATATAATATATTTT
>VZQC01010063.1:2516692-2519192 GCA_009823505.1 Rhizomys pruinosus | reverse complement strand
GAGAGAACCACAAAGCCACCTAGATGCAGAGAGCTGTGCAGGTCGGTATGAAGCATTCCACAAACCCACATCTGGTGTCTTAAAATTTAAATTCATAGAGTTTTTAATATTTGTTATTATCGTCTAAGTTTATTTTGCTTCAGTGTTTTCAAATAATCTCAGTCTGCTCCCTCTCTATCAGAAGACATGAATAGGTCATTGCTCTTTCAGTAGTCAAAAGTAACTTAAAAATGCGAACTTTCTCATTTAGTCAACCGCCAACATGTCATCATACAAGTCGAGAAAAGCACCGATGTCATTTTGGCCCTTGTCCACCATGTCATCAGCCTTGCCAAAAAGTTTTGGAGAAATGTGGTCACTTGTGTCCTGCTTCATGTCATGATCAAGCATTGATAAAGCAGACTGGCAGGGTAAGAACAGTAGTGTTAAAGAGATGGTACATTCCGTGAACAGTGATTAAGTGTCTTTAGAGTACTAAGTACTCTGAGGGGTATGAAGAAAGTAAGACATGGTCTTTTGTCTCAAAGTCACACAGATTAGGTATGTCGCTCAGTGGTGGAGCACTTCCCCAGCAAGGCTTTGGGTTTATTCCCTACCACTGGGGAAAAAGAAGTAAAAGAAAAGGTGCTCATACTATAGAAGAGAAGGGAAGTTAATAACCGTTTACAAATACAGTGTGGTAATCATGATATGAGATACATTTTCCAGTCTTCCTTCAAATATTATGGCTGGATATTGATATTTCTGTGTTTTGTTTAAGATATATTCATGTGTTTAATACTTATTGAGCCCTTACTGTGTGTCAGGTTCTAGGTGATAAGGAATAAGAGTGAATAAAATATAGGAGATTGCATTCAGTTGGCAGATTAGAGTTTACACTTGCATTTTTCATTCTCTTTTTGGCTTCCGAGAAGTTAAGGAGGCTCTGCTACCTTTTTAAAAACTGATTTGTGCCTCAAATTTTTAATATTGAAAATGTATGGAGGAAATAATGTGATGTACTATATAGCTGGAAGAAAATGTTTGAGTAAGCACAGTTTATTGAGTACTTGAAAAAGATTCACCCTGTTTGAGCAAAGAGTCCATGAGAACTGTTTCCTTAGTTTCTTGAAAAGGTTCTGTGGTATAGCCCTTCTAATCTTAAATTATATTTTACTCTTAGCATCAGCCTACAGGTCCTTGGGAACAGCCTTCTGAGCCAGTATTTATTCAGACTGCATTACCTTGCCCTCCATGTCAAGTTCCTATTCCTGTGTAAGTATTAGAATTTTAACTTTAAAAAGATGTTTTTGATGGAGTAACACTGTCTTAAGTCACCCCCACCCATTTTTATGGAAAATATTTTTATTAAAGTTTTGTGTCTTACGTACAACATTTCTCAATCCAATTTAGACTCATTCCCCTTCCATGCCCCTCCCCCTCCCTGTGTTCATGTATTTTGCCAACATGACTTGTCTCTTTTTCTCAATTTTTTTAGTTTTTCTATGCAGAGGTTTACTGTTTGGGGGAGAAGGTCGCTGTTTCTTTGACCCAGTTCTTTTGTTGTTGTTTCCTCCAATTTGTATTGGTCCAAAATATGCATATATATACATCACACATACACCAAAATTATGATGTCTGGGAATAAATATGTTAATTCCAGAACATGTTTAGGAATTCACATTTTTCCCTTTTAATTTTATATTACTCTAAAATGTGCATACATACCCTCCACCCATCTACCAAAATTACAAAGTTTGAAAATAGGTGGTAGATTAATTCTAGAGCCTATTAAGGGATTCACGTTTTAACAGTACAGTTGCTTTCAGATAAAAAGAAATACAACATGGGGCTGGAGAGATGGCCTAGCGGTTAAGAGTGCCGACTGATCTTGCAGAGGACCCGGGTTCAATCCCCAGCACCCACATGGCGGCTGAAAACCATCTGTAACTCCAGTTCCAGGGGAATCCAACACCCTCTTCTGACCTCCGCGGCATTGCACGATACGGGTGCACAAACTACATGCAGATAGTACAGTCATATACATATGAAAATAACAATAGAAATTAAAAAAAAAGAAATATAACATTAATGTTGCTTGGTTTACCTTATAGCTGGGGTTTTGGTCCTAGGGATACCATTTTTCCTTTGTTTTTCTGGGACTGTGTTACTTCACTTAGCATAATGGCTTCTAGTTCCATCTGTTTACCTGCAAAGTTCATAATGCTGCATAGAACTCCATTGTGTAGATGTGCCACATTTTCTTTATCCACTCATCAGTTGAGGGACACTTGGGTTGCTTCTAGCTCTTTGCTATTGTGAAGAGAGCTGCAATAAACATGGTTTTGCATGTTTCTCTGGGACAGGTTGAGTCCTGTAGGTATATTCCTAGGAGTGGTATGACTGGGTCAGCCCACCCCCTTTTTATTTTGATCATTATATCAGGCCTGGCATGAACGAATCCCCATTTTCTACTTTATTCTTTCTTTCTTTCTTTTTTTTTTTTTTTTGGCTTGGCCTT
>VZQC01010063.1:2459607-2516560 GCA_009823505.1 Rhizomys pruinosus | reverse complement strand
TTATTCTTTTTTTTTTTTTTTTTTGGTCTTTTTGAGACAGGGTCTCCCTGTAGCTCTGGCTGTCCTGGAACTCACTCTGTACACCAGGCTGGCCTCGAACTCATAGAGATCCACGTGCCTCTGCCTCCCAAGTGCTAGGATTAAAGGTGTGAGCCACCATGCCCAGCATTTATTTATTTTTGTATGTATATCAATGTACTGTCTGCATGCAAGTTTGTGCACCCGTGTCGTGCAATGCCGCGGAGGTCAGAAGAGGGTGTCTGATTCCCCTGGAACTGGAGTTCTCCTGGAATTGGAATTTCAGACGGTTCTTGGCCCCCATGTGGGTGCTGGGGATCGAACCTGGGTCCTCTGTAAGAGCAGTTGGCGCTCTTAACCGCTAGGCCATCTCTCCAGCCCTCTACTTTATTCTTAAGTGTATCCCTGTAATGCTTGAATTTCTATGGATCTCTGTCCTTGTGTATTCTGCCTTAGCTGCAGTTTAATGTCTTTAGCCTTCCATAGCAGCGGGTGCTTACAGTTAATGAAAACACTGCTAAGAGGCTCATCATCTGTTAGTTTTCCTTGTGGTTCCTGTGCTAGAGTGCAGTATCTTTGAGGACACAGGAAAGCTAAGTTTAGATGTCAAACTTTTGAAATGAGAGTGTGCAAAGGAATCATTTCCTGATTGGATCAGGGAATGATGGATTAGGCTCTAAGGAAATGAACCTGGGAGAGTCAGGAATCCTTTTAACATTTCATCGCTTCATGAGAAGCTATAGATTAAAAGGGGAAAAGAAACACAATTCAGGAAAGGAGCATAGTATCAGAAAAGGGGCTGTAATCTACAACAGAGGTTCCTCCTCCTCAGTGACTGGTGTATCTTGTATTATTGATCCTTCAAAGACAGGATTCTTTATTTCTAAAAGCCTCCCTCCCCCTTTCTTCTTCCTTCTACAGCATTTCTCTTCCTGAGTTGCGGTTCATAATCCTTTTTACATGTTGCTGGGTTCCATTTACTAGTATTAAAAAGAGTTTTTTGAGCTGAGGAGATGGGTCAGCGGTTAAAAGCACCAGTGTACTCTTGCAGAGGATCCATGTTCAAGTCCCAGCACCTACATGGTGGCTAACAACCATCTGTAACTCCGGTTCCAGGGGAATCCAACACCTTCTCTGACCTCTGCGAGTACTGCATGATATGGCTGCACTTACACTCATGCAGGCAGTACACTCATAACACTTTCACTGCATGTATAGCCAAAGTTATTTATCTTAATCTAGTATTTATTCTTTGAGAATTTTGTACAGTGTATTTTGATTATGTTCACTGCCCATTTCTCCTTTTAACCTCTCCCAGATCTACTTCCCACCTCCCACTTCCTCCCAACTTCTTATGTTGGCTATTTCAGGTCTATTTTTCCTTACTGACTTTTTAGAAGTAGTGAAGTTTTTGTTTCATTTTTTTTTCCCCAAGGTTTTTTTTTTTTTATATATATATAATTTTATTTATTTATTTATTTATTTATTTATTTATTTTTGGCCTTTTCGAGACAGGGTCTCGCTGTAGTCCCAGCTGTCCTGGAACTCACTCTGTAGACCACGCTGGCCTTGAACTCACAAAGATCCGCCTGCCTCTGCCTCCCGAGTGCTAGGATTAAAGGCGTGCGCCACTTTCTTATGTGTATGAATGTATTGTCTGCATGTAGGTCTGTGCACTCGTGTCGTGCAATGCCACGGAGGTCAGAAGAGGGCATCGTATTCCCCTGGAACTGGAGTTCTCCTGGAATTGGAGTTACATATGGTTCTTAGCCACCATGTGGGTGCTGGGGATCGAACCCAGGTCCTCTGCAAGAGTGGTCGGCGCTCTTAACCTCTAGGCCATCTCTCCAGCCCCTGTTTCGTTTTTTTTAATAAGCCAGGGTCTCATGTAGCCCAGGCTGGCATTGAACTTGCTATGTAGCTGAGACTGGCCTTGAACTTCTCATCTTCCCATCTCTACATCTGAATTTTGAGGTTACATGCATATGTTACCATGCTTGCCTTTAGTTTGGTGATATCTGTAAAATCACTAGCTTGGATAGTGATTGGAACTGTGTTGAATGTAGATGAAACTGGGACAAAGTATTAAAACTTTCAACCTTTCAACATGGAATCTATTTAAACCTGTAAATTTTTTCATCAACATTTTCTAACTTTTTTCTTATAGCTCATATAGCTGTATAATATATGCATATACAGTTAGACTTACACTGTTTTCATTTTGTGTGTGCACTGATCTCAAGTTCATATCCCAATTGTTCACTGCTAGCATATTAGAAAGAATTGGCCTGTGCATATTAGCTGGATATCATGTAACTACTGTAATTACTTATTTCCATATGTAGTTACTTTTTTTTTTACACTTTGCAAGCTAGTAGAGTTAGCATATTTATTTTAAATGCCTTGAAGAATTTATAGTTTCAATTTTTTTCTTTATAGGGAATGTCTGGGGAAGCACGAGGTGAGTTATAGGCATAATTTTTAAGTCAAGCTTGTAATGTATATCACTTTTGTACTAGAGTTGTTATAGCAAATGGCAAACTATTGTGTACTAGTGTTTAAAGAGTGCAAGAGTTTAGTAAAATATGTGTACACTGCTTTTATGTGAGAATTAGCCTTGTGTATGAATTCCCCGTAGAATCATTATATTGAATCCCCCTTTTAAAGATTTATTTTTAATTCTGTATATGTGTGAGTATGCTGGCAGAGGCTAGAGTTTCAAGATGTTGTGAGCTGCCTGATATTGGTGCTGGGAACTGAACTCTATAGTTATCTGTAAGAGCAGTAAGTGCTCTTTACCACTGAACCATCTCCTCACATTTTCCTTTTAATAGTATAATATTTTGTTTCTTGGCGTTGATTTTATTTTAGGAGAATGTTTTGATAGGTTTCTTTAGTTTGATATATTATTAATGGAAATATGTTGGATTTTTGTGAAATGATATCGAATTCAACAGTTTGGAAATATGACTCTAGAAAGTTGTGTCTGTGTGTGCGGGGCTAGTTTCCTGTTTATTTTTAAGGTGAGTCCAGTGCCGTGCCATGCTGTAGGACCCTACTCTTGTAAGAGACTTTGTGGAAGAATGTTGGACTGCCAGAATCATACGTGCGTGAAAGAGTGCCACAAAGTGACTGATGTTGATGGCTGCAGGGAAGAAAATAAGGTACTAGCCTTGGGCTGAAAGCGCGTGCGCCTTCTGTGTCCTCGTAACATCTCTTTGTAAGAATGATACCATAAATGCTAGCATTTTACATTAGGCTCTGTTTTTGCATTGTTACTAGCTTGCAACTCACCAAGTATGCCAGCATGGCTGGAGGAGGCCCTGGGTCTGCCTGCTGCTCCCTCTCAGCACTGGATTGCAAGCATGCATCACTATGCCCAGCTTCCTACTTGGGTTTGGGGGTTGAGCCTAGGTCCTCATTCTTGCTTACTAACTGACTGTCTTTTTTTTTTTTTTCAAAGCCAATTTTTATTGAAGCTTTGTGCATTTCATACAAGATTTCCCAATCAAATCTAGACCCGTTCCCCCTTCCTTGCCCCACCTCCCAACCCCAGCAGAGCTCATGAATTCTGCCAAACATGTTTTTCATCTTTTTCTCCATCTCTTTTAAAATTTTTGCTGCAGAGTTTACTGTTTCAAGCAGAAGTTTACTGTTTCAGTTAGTTCTTTGACCCAGTCTTTTTGTTGTTGTTGTTGTTGTTGTTATTCCTTCCAATTTGCATCACACTAAAATATGCATATATGCAGGCCACATATATCATAGGTTTTAGCATCTTCAGCTTATGAGTTTTTTTTCTGAGCTATCTTCTTAAATCTGCATTCTTTTTAAGATAGAGGAATTTTTTATAGAAGACTATTTTCAGAATTTGAAAATATTCAATTCTAAATACCAAAATTGTGTAGAATTTTATTATTAAATTAAACATCATAATCACAGCTGCACTTAAGATGATAATAAAAATTCTTATCCTTTAAGTTTTAGTATCCATATCTGTAGCTCTTTTACACATTTTATTTCAAATATACCATTTAAAAACAAACAATATTCTCAGCCTAGTGAGATGGCTCAGGGTTAAGAGCATTGATATCTCTTGCAGAGGACTTGGTTTTGGTCCCAGCACCCACACAACAGCTAATAACCATTCGTAACTCCAGTTCCAGGGGGATCTGTCTTCCTCTTCTGACCTCTGCAGGGCTATTGCATGACACTGGTGCACTTAAACACATGTAGGTAATACACTCATACACATAAAATAAAAATAATAAATAAAATATTTTTAAAAACAGAAAATAAACAATATCATACAGTTTAGATCCTGAACCTTTTTTGGTAGATTCTAATGCTAGTTACAGTACTAAATAAGTCATTAGAATAGAGAGAGGGGTACATTATAATTATTTTTAAATTTTATTTTATTTATTTTTTTTTTATGTGTATGAGTGTACTGTCTGCATGTAGGTTGGTGCACCCATGTCATGCAAAGCCGCGGAGGTCAGAAGAGGGCATCGAATTCCTCCAGAACTGGAGTTAAAGAGGGTTCTTAGCTGCCATGTGGGTGCTGGGAATCGAACCCTGGTCCTCTGCAAGAGCAGTTGGCACTCTTAACTGCTGAGCCATCTCTCCAGCCTGGGGCACATTATTAAGTTACACTGAGGTACATTGAATTTATGAACAAAATTTAACTTTATATGTTAATATTGCTTTCTTTAGTTTAGTGATGATTGTCCAGTATTTTACTCAATATTTTTTCCTTCCAGTGATTTCTAGTAAGCAATTTATATTTTAGTGGGGATACTTTATGTGGTCAAATTAATTTTAAAAGTAAGATGGATAGACTTCTGAAGTTCATAGGGCATAAAAATCTGAATGATACAGGTCCTATTGGCAATGTTGTTATTCTTGACTTTCTTGTCTTGTTTCATTTTGTTTTTGTCTTTTTAAGACAGGGTCTCCCTTTGGCCCCAGCAGGCCTGAAACTCACTATGGAGACCAGGCTGGGCTTGATCTCACAGAGAATCGACTGCCTTTGCCTCCTGAGTACTGAGACTAAAGGTGTGCGCCACCAGCCCATCTTTTACTTTTTGGTCTTTTGAGGCTGTGTCTCCTTGTAGCCTCAGCTGGCCTGGAACTCACAGAGATCTGCCAGCCTCTGTGTTTTGTGCTAGGACTAAAGGCATGTGCTTCCACACTTGGCCCCAATCTTATTATCTTGACTATTGAGATTAAGATGTTATCATTTTACTAATGGAATTTCTTCTTCTCTGCCTTACTTTTTGAGATAGGGTATCTTACTGAACCTGGAACTTGCCAGTTAGCTAGACTAGCTAGCAAGCCCCGGGGATCCTCCTGACTCTGTTTCCCCAGTGCTGTCATTATAGGCACAGGCCTCTTTACTTGGCTTTTTACATGGCTGCTGGGGATTAACCTCAGGTCTTTGTGCTTGTGTAGCAAACACTTAACCCATTGAGCTCTTGATTATATTTCTAAGACCTGCAGAAGTACTTTCTTTTAGGGAGGTATCTAATTTTTATAACCTTAATATATGAAAATGTCAGACTTTTGTATTTTGGTGATTTATTTCCTTTTAATTGTTTAGGCTGGCTCAGAATGCCTTCAGTGTGAAGAAGGGTGTTCTAAATCACGTCCTCTGGGTTGTCCTCATCCCTGTGTTTTGCCATGTCACCCTGGAGACTGTCCTCCTTGTGTTCAGATGCTTAGAATAAAGTGTCACTGTAAGATCACAAGCCTCTATGTGGAATGTAGGTAAGTGAACCAAAGATTATTTGAATGACATCTTTGGTGAAAGAATCCTTTATAGTATTTCAATAATATTGTTCAGTTGTGTTCCTTAAACTCTGTAGCACAGGGTGTTTCAGTAGTGACCCCAAAGGAATAGATGCAACCTCACCTGATATTTTATCCTGATTTCAATCAGAGCAGTTCTTGATTTTATTTGGGAGTTTTGTGTAAGATTTTGTTAGGAAAAAAGCTTGTCATTTTTTTTTTAATTTTTATTTATTTATTTTTTATGTGTATGAATGTACTGTTTGCATGTAGGTCTGTGCACCCGTATTGTACAATGCCACGGAGGTCACAAGAGGGTCTCGGATTCCCCTGGAACTGGAGTTCTCCTGGAATTGGAGTTACAGATGGTTCTCAGCCACCATGTGGGTGCTGGGGATCAAACCCGGGTCCTCTGCAAGAGCAGTCAGCGCTCTCAATTGCTAGGCCATCTCTCCAGCCCCGCTTGTCATGGTTTTTAAAAAAAAATTAGAGAATTATTGCTGTGATAGTTTAAATGATGGTGTTAAATGAGAAATTTTTTAAATATTTGACTTATTGCTAGCTACTTAGGTTGAATTTTTAATTTATTTTTAAAAGGTATATCTTTAATATAAAGTATTCCTGTTAAAGCATCTAATATAGGAGCATCAGCCTTGTATATTTTCTTTACCTAAAAGTGTGGGTTATGTGGAGGGTAAAAATTATCTTTGTTTTCTACTTAATAATGATTTAACGTAATTTACCATTAACCCTCTCATTTCTAGACTATAGAAGTCTGCTAAGTGGATCTTTTTATTTATATACTTGTGTTAAATTTGGTAATATAGTTGTTAAAATACCAGAATTTTAAAATATCTTTACATTCTAGACTTAGGCTGTGAAGTTCTAAAAGCTAAATTTTACTATCAAACATTAAAGTTGTTTTATTGAGTTTTTAAATATTGCACTTTTCAGTTTTAGAAGTTTTGTAGGGAAAGTTAAGAAGGTTATTTTGCATTATTAATTGGAGATTATGATGAAAAGAAGTTGTAAATAGTCTTACTCCAGCCTTCTCTTTCATTGTGTGGCTTTTCCTCATTCAACCTTCATTCCTAGTCTCAACATCTACTTAAGATTCTGTTCTAAGTGGTTGTTAGTACGGTAGTTGCCATGTGTGCATTTTATAGTTCTACCATGTCTTTTACATTGAAAAATTGGCATTTTACTCTAAAGAGCATATTTCCTTTCTTCTCCATCACTTATTAATAGCCTAGACCAGTGGATTCTCATTCAATCTGTTCTATCACTTTTAGTTTAAGAGAATCAAAGGAGCATCTTTAAGCAAGTTTTCATGTCCCTTTGACACATTTCTGCCTGCATTTTATAACTTTGGTATAATAAAAACTGCTCTCATGTGGTGGTGGTCAGCTTTGGAAATTAACTTGTTTGATCTGGTTTTTTTTTTCACATTTATTTTTGTAATGGTTTTAGAAACTAGTTGGATATAATTAAAAGTATACCTAAAATTTTTGTTTTTGAGTATTTTTGCTTTGTCTCAAAAAATTTGTGTGTGTGTGTGTGTGTGTGTGTGTGTGTGTGTGTGTGTGTTTGTGTGTGGTGCATGTGTGGAAGTCAGGAGATGGCTTGGTGGAGTTCTCTCCTGCCTTTACTTGGGTTCTAGAGAATAACCTTAGGTCTGCTGAGCCATCTCACCAGACTCTGGTGCCTTACGTTGGAGCTAATTATTATAGAAACATCATTTAAATGTTCTAAGAACAAAATGAAATAAGATCCTTTTATACTTTTATGGGTATGTATAAAATTGTGAATTATTCTTGGAAAACATGCTAAAATGGACTTTGGTTTGAATGTCATCAAAACTTTCTATTTTTAGAAAAATAACTACAGCTGATATAAATGAAAAGAATCTCCTCAGTTGTTGCAAAAATCAGTGCCCTAAAGAGGTAAGCTGAAATAGGACCTTTTTAAATTTCATGTGTATGAATGTTTGGCTGCATGTCTGTAAGTGTACCCATGTCATGGAATGCTCTCAGAGGTCAGAAGAGGACATCGAATCCCCTGAAACTGGAGTTAGGACAGTTGTTAGCTGCCTCATGGGTGCTGAGAACCAAACCTAGGTCCTCTGCAAGAGCAGCCAGTGTTCGTAACCATTGGGCTATTAGTATTATTATTATCTCTCCAGCCCCATAGTAGGATGCTTTACATTCGAGTTCTCGAGCATTGCTTCTCTGGGATGTTCTCTTCCCTGGTTTGATTCTTTTATTTCAGTTTTTTTTCTAGTGGGCCCACTAAAAGTGTGAGCCATGTGTGAATATATAACACATGTGCTGAAGGTAGGTGTGTATCTCTATAGAATTTGGGGTATTAGGACTAGAAGTGGCCCTTTGGGCATAATTTTTTTAAAAAGAGAACAGCTTTAAAGATAGCTTATGAACTTTATTGTGAAAGTATTGACTTACTGCTGAGTGCTCAAAATAAAATTCAAGCTTGAAATATAGACTAAAAACTATTTTTAAAACTGTATACATATGTGTTTGATTTTTCAAAAAAATGAGATACCACAGATTTGTATTCTCAATCGTGCGTCATTTAACACATAGTTAGGAAGTGAGTACTCTTGAGTATTATGTGACTACACCCTCATCAGACACACATAGAAAAGCATTGCTAGTGTCTCAGAGTCTCTTAAAGTTACTGACTGTAAGTTTCTCCCTCTATTCTATTTGCTACTACCACCCAATTTCAATTTTTTTTTTTTGGTCTTTTTGAGACAGGGTCTCTCTGTAGCCCCAGCTGTCCTGGAACTCACTTTGTAGACCAGGCTGGTCTTAAACTCACAAAGATCCACCAAAGGCGTGCGCCATCACGGCTGGCTTAATTTCAATTTTTTAAAAATTTATTATTGTGTGTGTAGAGTTCACGTGTCCCATGGTGCATGTGTGACGTCATCAGACAACTTTGTAGAATTGGTTCTGTCCTTCCATCTTTATGTAGTGGTTCCAGGCATTGAACTCAAGTTGTTGGGCTTATGCAGCAAGTGCCTTCAAGCATTTTTACCTGTCGAGCTGTCTCACCATGTGCCTTTCTATAGCAATCATTTTCTTGCTTTTATTTGCAGTTTTTACTACATATATGTGTACCTACAGACAGTTCCTAATATTTTAAAAAGCACACACTTTTTGTATTTGCTTGTTACATTTGTTCATTTTTTCCTGTTATCTAAGTACTCTGTAGCTTATTTTACCATGGATATATATTTGGGCTATTTCCAGTTTGGATTGCTACCAAAAAACACTGCTATTAAGATTATCATTTGTTATCTTGGTATGTATATGAACAGATTTCTGTAGACAGATGTAAGTAGTGTGATTCTTTGGTCACAGGGAATGTCTTAATTTCAACCTCAGTAAATTATGTCAAATTGATTTCCAAAATGGTTGTACCAATTTATATCCAGTCAGTTTTTTTTATATTGAAGTTCTGTGCATTTCATCATTTCTCAGTCTAGTTTAGACTTATTTCCCTGCCCCCCCCCACCCTAGTTCATGTGTTCTGCCATACCTGGCTTTTTGTCTTTTTCTGAGTCTTTTTGAAGTTTTTCAAAGCAGAGGATTATTGTTTTGGGGAGAACTTTACTGTTTCAGTCTGTTCTTTGTCCCTTATTCAGTCAGTTTTCAACTGTGAAAAATAATCAGGAAGTTGTCCACCCTCAGAATATAGAAATTCCTATTATTGCCTATTCTTGACAATACTTAGTATTGTTAATTTTTTTTAATTTGCCTTTTTTTAAATTTTTGGTATCTTATGATTTCTGTTCTAGTTTGCCTTCAATTGCCTTGACGAAACACCCTGACTAATACCAACTTGGGGAGGGAAGGGTTTATTTAGCTTACATCTCCCAGGTCATAGTCCTTCACTTAGGGAGCCCAAGGTAGGAACTCAGGGCAGGAACCTTGGAGGTAGGAGCTGAAGCACAGGCCATGGAGGAACGCTGCTCACTGGCTTGCTCTCCTGGCTCATGCTCAGCCTGCTTTCTTACATGATGCAGAACAACCTGCCCAGGGGTGACACTGCCCTCAGTGGGCTGGATCTTCCAACATCACTCAACAATCAAGAAAATACCCCGCGGACATGACCACAGGCCAGTCCAATGAAGGCCATTCCCCAATTGAGGCTCCCTCAACCAAGGTGTGTCAAGTTGACACTAAGGCTATCCAGCACAATTCTGGGTATCTTTTCAAGAGTACGGCGTTTGCATTATTTTGGATACCAGCACAATGTGTGTACTTACCAGTAATAAGTTTCATTTCTCCTAGTTGTAAGATAATGGAATTAATTTGAGGCCACTTATTGGCAGAGAGAATATGTATTTGGAAGATATTGGAGCATGGTATACAGATTCTGAAGGAAATGCTGTATAGCCAAGGTGTTTGGAAAGGCAGAATCAGTGTAGCTGGATGAGATTAGGTAGAGTCTCAAAGCCTCTGCAGTGAACTGACTGTCATGTTTGTCTCTCCCTGACTTTTTCACCTTGGGTCTAGGGACTCCCTGGCTTAGGCAGCCACAAGCTTAGGGCAGGAAACTGCAGTAGAGAGCTTAGCCATGGCTATGGCTCTTGGGAGGGAAATCAGGCAGGCCCTCAGTTTGTGACTTCTCTTACCACCTAGTGGAGGAAGGCAAGAAGCTTTGTGGACTGATTGCTAGATGAGATAACAAAGGCAAATGAAGGATGTAGAGGTAGCATCTGTATTTTGAAGCAGAAGACCTGGTCACAGGAAGAGACTTGCACATGTGTGCTCAGAGGATTATGAAGAGTATGAGGTCTTCTAGGAGATGGAGTGATGTGACAGAAGGCCAGTGCTCTCCACCCTTTCCTTGATGCCCAACACGCTGGAGGAGTAGAACACTGAAGAGTGAAGGGCCATACTGTAGTCACAAGTCTGTGGATTTCAGATCTTCCTTGGTTTTAATATGCTGATACTCACTTTCCCCTTCATAAGGTGGGTAGTGCGTGCGCTGTGCTCCATGTGTTCCTCCCAGGATCCAGGTCAGCCAGACACCTCTGTTCTCCTTCGCCTCTGTTCTCTGTTGCTCCAGGTTGCATCATTTCTAGTCCTTAGGGAGAGGGAAAACATGGAAGTACATTCCTGAATGCTTTAAGGCACCCATCAGTGACACTTGCTTACCTTCCCTTTGCTTAGTCACATGGCTGTAGCTAGTTACCAGGGTGGGTATGAGATCTACTCTTGAAGTGGAGCTAGGAGAATATTAAATATTTCTAATTAAAATAGTTTGTGTGACTAATTAAAATCTATTTAAAAGAAAAAAGTTGAAAAGTCTGTGTATTCATTTGCTGTCTCTGCAGTGGACTTATGGTTCGTAATCTTAGGGAGTGGGGAGATGGAATGGATCACAGTGTAAACGAGAAATTGCTTTACTTTTTCACTTTAGCTTCCTTGTGGTCATAGATGCAAAGAGATGTGTCATCCTGGTGAATGCCCCTTTAATTGCAACCAGAAGGTAAAGCTTAGGTGCCCTTGTAAAAGAATAAAAAAGGTAAGCATTTTAAATGATTAAAACTTACTATGTAAGTCATTCTTATTTGGTTTGGTCTGTGTATATTGGTAGTTTTTTTTTTTAATTTTTAAAACTTGTTTGGATTTAATTTTAAGGCCTTATATCTTAGGACATTTTTGTTCGTTTGTTTATTTATTTTTATGCGTATGAGTGTACTGTCTGCATGTTCGTAGGTGCACCCATGTAATGCAGTGCTGCTGAGGTCAGAAGAGGGTGTCGGATTTCCCTGGAACTGCAGTTAAAGCTGGTTCTTAGCCACCATGTGGGTACTGGGAATTGAACCCAGGTCCTCTGTAAGAGCAGTCAGTGCTCTTAACTGCTAAGCCATCCTTCCAGCCCCAGAACATTTTCATCATAATTAAATTAAGCCTAACTATTTCTGTAAATGCTCGATAAAAAACAATCAGCTTTGGCAGTTCAGTTTTCTGTAACTTAATAGCCAAAGAAAGAATGTGAGGGGTTGGAGAGATGGCCTAGCGGTCAAGAGCGCCGACCGCTCTTACAGAGGACCTGGGTTCGATCCCCAGCACCCACATGGCGGCCAAGAACCGTCTGAAACTCCAGTTCCAGGAGAACTTCAGTTCCAGGGGAATCTGACACCCTCTTCTGACCTCTGTGGTGTTGCACGACACGGGAGCACAAACTTGCATGCAGACAGTACATTCATACACATACAGAAAATAAATAAAAATTAATTTAAAAAAATTAAAGAATGTGTACTGTTTAATCAAGCTCAGTGCTCTTTCGTTGGTATAGAGTCAGTCTGCTTTAACTTGAAATCTTTGAATGAGGACTACCATGTGAATGTTGAAGTGGGTTTTCTGGTTTAAGGAAGGGTCCGGAATTAGGCTTTGTTTCTTTTTTTATATCAAGCTTCATTTGCTATCAGTATGGTCCTTTGAAAATAATTTCTTGGAAAGACTCACAGCCTCATAAATAAAATACTACCCAAACTCGGAAGATTTTAAGCTGGAAAGTTAATGGAAGGTAAATAGCTAAAAGTCAGTGATCAGAAGAATCATTGAACAAATTAGAAAGGAAAAGAGAATTCATTACTCAGTCTCATTCCTTCACTTCCAATAGGCAGTGTGAACTTCTTTGGAAAGTTTCTTTAATTTTGACTTCTGGTTTGTCATGCTGTAGTTACAGTTCTAACTCCCTTTTCCTTTCATGTTCTTGTGGTAACTTCCAAAGCTGATTCGTTTCACTTTAGTTTTTGTATTTATCCATTCAACAGACATTCATTGAAGTTCTTTTATATGTTTTTTGCATTCCCTTTCTTTCCATAGTTCCCACTGTATGTTTCTGTAGTGGACAACGTCACTATTTAAATTTGTATTTAATTATTTAAATTAACAACGTTTATATGAAAGTATTTTGCCAAGCCATGTTTAATGTCTCTTTAAGTTTTCTGAGATATCATGTCTTGTCAAGTATATTTTTCTACCTATTAGTATTTTGTACTGAAATGCAGGCATGTTTTAGAAGAATTTTCATATAAATTTTTAAAAATATTTAAGAAAAATATTAATAGTTGAAAAGAAGATACATAGTTCTGCAGAATACTTCAAACATGCGCTATCTGGAATAGCAGCCAGTAGTGCGTGTTAGCTTTAATAAGTTAACATGGGATAATAAAGATTTGGCTCCTTGGGTGCACTAGACACCCTTGAGTGCTCAGTTAGCATCAGTGGTGTTTTTTAGATGGCGAACATGTAGAACCTTTTCTTTATCCCAGAAAACTCTTTAGGACAGTATTATTCTAGAACAATCTATTCATGATAGCTTTGGAAGAATAACAAGACTCAAAAAAAAAAAAGGAATAAAAATAAAATTCAGCTAAGTTCATAGTGGCATATAGTAAGTCATTAAGTTGATTATGTCATGGCATTCATTATTTCAATTAATAGAAAATAAAGGGGAGGGGGTGCTGGAGAGATGGCTTGGCTGTTAAGAGTGTGTACGACTCTTGCATAGGACCCAACATCAGTTTCCAGCACCCACATTAGGTGCTTCACAACCTCCTGTAACTCCAGCACCAGGGAGATCCGACACCCTCTTCTAGCCTCTGGCCACTGCCCTCATGTGAACACACCCACACACAGATATGCACATACACACAATTTAAAAAAAAAAGAGAGAAAAAGGAGTAATTTGAACAAAGATCTCTAATGCATGCAACTGTATATCATCATTAAACATTAGTGAATGTTATAAACATTTATAGCCTTCAGCTGTTAGGTAAATTTTGCTTCTGTATGGCATACAGTTTTGAATTTTAAAGATCATCTAGGTGGTCCTAGGTTGTATAAGAAAACAGGCTGAGCATGGGCCTTGGGACCAAGCCTGGAAGCAGTGTTCCTCCATGAGCTTCAATAAAACATTGACTTAAAAAAAAAAAAAGAAACAAACAAACAAATACCACAGCTATGGATGGAACATCTGGGTGATCATCCTACTCGCTTGGTGCCTGCAGTTGTCCAGAATGTCTCACTCCCTGCCCACTGTGTCTGCTTCTGTCAACAGACATAATTCTCCTCATGGTCTCAGTGAATGTAAACTTCTGTGTTAGAAGTCACATAGTCACAGTTTACTCACTAATGGTGTAATTGTTAAGAAATGACATGGGAAAAGTCTATAGTGGGTTTCTATAACGCGGGTCCCAGAACCACGCACTCTTCTGGAAATGCTGCCATGGATAAAATCCGAGTTCTACAGATCTAGATTTGATAATCTTGTACAAAATATATATATAAAAAAAAGAAAAAGAAAAAAAAATCCGAGTTCTTTAACTCTGAATGGAAAAAAAAGATGATCTAAAATTGTAAATTTGGGTTATTTGTAGGAATTGCAGTGCAGTAAAATACGTGAAAACCAGGTTTCAGTGGAGTGTGACACGACATGCAAGGAGATGAAGCGGAAAGCATCAGAGGTCTGTCTCTGTCATCAGTGTGCTAGTGGCCTTTCTCTACTGTTTGCTCCATTTCTGTGTGCTTGTTACAGCAACCTGAAATTTCACATTTGTGCTGTTGTTGCAAAAGGCTAATTTTATAGGCTTGTTTTGAAACCAAGATGTACATTTTACTGAGGAATGTGGATTTAAGCTTTCCATCCTTTACGCCAGTGTGTTTGCTCTGGCCCATGGCCATTCGTTTTAGTGATAGCATTAGCTTCCTGAAACTTAGGCTAAAATAATACAGAAGTAAGAGTTTGGGATTTTTTTGCAGTTTGAGATGTCTTTAGTGTTGATTCCCTCTGTCAAACCAATCACTGAAAATTGATTTGAAATAAATGACTGGTTTCAGCTCTAGGAAATGTGATATTTAATAATTGATTCTGGATTCTTAATATGGTAACTTAAGAGAAAAAAAATTAAAGCATTTCCATTTACAATGTTTTAATGGCTTGAATTTTGATCAAACATCACATACAGCTGGTAGGAAGAACTGTTTATTTAAATTATAACACTCTATCCACCACTGCCCTAAATCTATTAGATGATACCTTGGTAAAACTTTCCAGTATACTCTTATATTTCATTAAATGCTTTCCAATATAAGGCTCCTAAAAGTTGCTATGGATGAGTAGGGCCTGAGGGGGAAGATGCTAGAAATTTACATAAAAATTTTATATTTAAGTGTTAATTTACTTTTAAATGTGAATAACAGATAAAGGAAGCAGAAGCCAAAGCTGCTCTGGAAGAGGAAAAACGACGACAACAGGTACGTAAAGAAGATAATCAGTTAAATTCCTTCTCATGTTGTATTTGTGAAAACATGAGGTGCCAAGTATGTCCAACCTGCTGCCCATGTGTCTGAGGGTAACTATGGCCACAGCCCAGCAGGGAATCGTAAACAAACTTAGAACAGTGAAGATATTGTGTGATTTTTTTTTTTTTTAACCTGACTGCACAGTTCTTGAACATATGACAGTGTCATTTCTCAGTGTGATAGATTCTTCACACCTAGGCTGTGTACAAACTAGGGACTGCTCAGTTCTGTACTGGCCTGAAAATAACATAGTTTGTACAAAACAAAATTAACCCATTTACATGAGGTACAGTGAAGCTCTTGAGAAAGCACGAGAGCTCCTATCGTCTCAAGTACTTCTTTGCCAGTTTTGCTCATCTGCTACCCAGAAGGGTTTTAACTATTCTTTGATGAGGGATAAGTACTTGTGTTCTTTTCTTTTGTTTTACTGAGCTGCATTTCATCTATTAGAAGTAAGTTGTTTACTGTGTTTTAATATTTTCCCTTTTAGATCATTAAATGCAAAACTATTATCTGTTTTTTTATTGTTTTTTTGTTTTAGGTTTTTTTTTTAATTTTTTAATTTTATTTATTTCTGTATGTGTATGAATGTACTGTCTGCATGCAAGTTTGTGCACCCGTGTTGTACAATGCTGCGGAGGTCAGAAGAGGGTGTCGGATTCCCCTGGATCTGGAGTTCTCCTGGAATTGGAGTTTCAGACGGTTCTCGGCCGCCATGTGGGCACTGGGGATCGAACCCGGGTCCTCTGCAAGAGCGGTCAGCGCTCTTAACCGCTAGGCCATCTCTCCAGCCCCTTACTATGAAATCCCAGCTGGCCTGAAACTGTGTAGACCAGGGTGGCTTCAGTCTCAAAGAAATCCACCTTTTTCAGCCTCAAGAGTGCTAGGATTAAAGGCATGCACTACCATACCTGGCCCTATCATTTGTTATTACAAATATGTTCCTGATACTATTGGTGATATCAACACTATATTATCATCCACTCCAAAAAGTGGCTTAACTTTGCAATGACACTTTGTTCTTATCAGTTTGCTTTGTGAGAAGCTTTATGCTTACCAATAAGGTGTTTTACATATTAAACTACTACTTTATGAATCAGGGTATTGAAACTATATGACTTGGAGGAAGACTTTGAAACCATTCATGAGGAAGATAAAAATTGGCCAAGATAACCTCTATTATTTTATCATTCTATAGAGTTGATTTGCCAGATAGCCTCAAAATAAGTTATTAGAGCTAAGTACAGTAAAACATAAGTTGGCTAGAATTCTGGGAAATTATTGAGTCATGGAGAGCATTTCTCTCCTACCATGATTTAATGAGCCATCATAGTTGAATGTCTTAAATATGTTCCTTTTTACTTCCATTTTAAATAGAATAAAATGTGTAATGCTTACTTGATGACTTTGGTAATATTTTAAACATTAATTACTGTGTCAGCTTTGGTTACTTTTAAGATATTTTGACTTTGTTCTGTATATCAGCAATCTCTTGAAATATTCTTTTTGGATCACTGACAAATGGTATTTTATATTAAATACATTGATAGGTCAGATTTAAGTATAGTTTATGACTACAGTAGTGGGTATGCTAACTGAATTTTATATTTTCTTCAATTAAACTATCATGTGTGGATATTACGTATTTATTTTAGGTAATAGCAATCATGTTTTAGCCAATAACTATGTACTATAGTGTATAGTATTATATTATCATATATAGAAGTTTAATAAGTACAAGCTTACCAGGAGACTAAAACCCACATTTGATAATGACTTACAGCCCATGTTACCTTCTTAGAATCAAGTTTTTAATACTAACTAAAACAATCATTTGTACTAAAGTGTGAAGCATGCTTTCCCTTTGAAGAATTTTTACTATATTTTTCTAAAAAAGAGTATTTGATAAAGAAAAGCATCTTTACTCATTTGGATTTCTGTGCTATACACCATTAATACTCCGTACCAACATTATAGAAAAGCTAACATTACGGCTATCTGTATTCTTACTGGGCATCTCTCAGGTACTCGCTAGAAGTTGCTATTGAAGTATAAATGTGTTAAAGAACAAAACTACTGTCCATAGAGTCCCCTTAGATTAATTAGACAGAAATATTGAGTGTCAACGACAGGCCTACAGGCCGGAATAATCACTTCTGTTATTCTTCAATTCTGTCTTCTTTCCTAAAAACTCAGAATATGTTGACTACAGTCGACTGTAGAAGAGAGATTTTTTTTCCACCAAATTATTTATTTTATACTGTTACTATTAAAATGTTTCCCAAGTTGGTTTTTAAAAAAAAAAATTTTTTTTTGGTTTATTTTCATTGAAATGTAAAGTTTCAGATCATTGTTTTCATTGAATTTAATACAAATGAAACTTTTTGCTTTAGGCTGAACTGGAGGCTTTTGAAAACAGACTGAAAGGTCGTCGGAAGAAGAGCAGGAGAAGAGATGAAGTGTCAGTCGAGCTGTCCCTGTGGCAAAAATACAAGTCCTACCTCCTTGCAGCATGTGGGGTTGTGGTGGCTGCGCTTGCGTGGTACATCGCCCATGGTGTGAATTAACCTCTTTTGATCTTTCAGTATACCTCAGATTGGAGTTTGGTAATGCTAATTTTGAAATACTAGAAAATGTGGCTTGTCAAACAGATGCACATTCACATTCCTCCCTGTCCTTGTCAGGACAGAATGTTAAGCTCCACCTCAATTAGTGTAGTCAGCAAGGCTGTGGAGCACTCACTGTCTGATGTGAAAGCACGACTGAGGTTATACAGTGTTCTGAAGCTTTGCCAGTGGCAGAGTTACATGTTTGGTATTGTGCTTCCTTGTATTGACTTAGTCATTTTGTTTAGTATTTCCATGCCTAACACTTTTTCCTTTTGTAAATTCAGATAAAACTGAGCCATATGTGTAGCAAGAGGAATATTTCTCTATTTTTTGGTTACTTGTACTTTTCTTGATCACGCAACTTTGTATTTAAAAGATTCTCTAAAAGACCTCTTAAATTCTAACATGACTCTTTATAGTTAGATTCCAGATATTATTAGTTTATTAGACAGGAATTTTTATTGGTCATTAAAATAAATTTCACACTACATATTCCTCAGAAAAATGTAGTTGTTTTCAACAAATGCCAGACTAGGATCCTTACAGGAGGCTGTTTTTTTGTGCAAGAAGCTTTTACCTGAAGTTGCCATGTTTTGTAAAACTTGTATCTTTTTAAGATAATAAAAGGAAAAACCAATATTTATGATCAATGTGCTGAGCACAAGGCTCATGAGCATTATGTACTTGATTTCCAGTTTTTTTTTTTAAATTTTATTTCTGTATATGTATGAATGTACTGTCTGCATGCAGGTTTGTGCACCCGTGTCATGCAATGCCGCGGAGGCCAGAAGAGGGTGTCAGACTCCCCTGGAACTGGAGTTCTCCTGGAATTGGAGTTTCAGACAGTTCTCGGCCGTCATGTGGGTGCTGGGGATCGAACCCGGGTCCTCTGTAAGAGCGGTCGGCGCTCTTAACCACTAGGCCATCTCTCCAGCCCGATTTCCATTTCTCTTTCCATGATCCCAAATAAATTACAGCTGGGAATAATCAGTTCTTAGGAAAACAAAGCAATTTAGAAATGTCAGTAAGCAAAATTGGGTAGAATTTTGTCATTTTACATAATTTTGCTGTTTAATTTTTTTATCATTGTTTTGATTAAAAATTTTCATACAAAACTTGTAACATAGAATATTTACTACTAACAACATTGAGGAACTTAAAATTCTAGGTATTAGTATTAATGTGTAAAACTCTAGTGTTTGATGCAGAATACAGTAACTGATAGGTATTAAAATTATATAATTAAGTGATATATGAGCATTTCACATTTCTAAAGTTCATGAGTGTTTTGCCTGCATGTATGTAAGTGCACCCATGTGTGCAGTGCCTGTAGAAGTCAGAAAAGGGCGTCTGATTCCCTGTGACTAGAATTAAGGATGGTTGTTAGCTGCCATGTCGGTGCTGGGAACTGAACCTGGGTCTTCTGCAAGGGCAGTCAGTGCTCTTAACTGCTGAGCCATCTCCTCTACTCCTTAGAATGTACATTTTAAATAGGACTCCAAAGGAAGATTGTAAAATTTGCTAAAAATATGGACTAAAAAGAAGTCCATGTTGTATTGTTTACCACATATTAGCTAGTATCCAGAATTAAAGGTAATCCTTCCTTTCTTTATGGGCTCTTTTTTTTTTTTTGGTAGTCCTAAACTGGAACTCACTAACCTGTGTCTCACAGAGATCCACCTGCCTCTTGCCTCCCCAGTGCTGGAATTAAAAGTGTGCACCAGCACTCTTTCCCAAAGGTTAAATTACTGGGTTTGTGTTTTGGAAACTAAATCAGATCTGTTGCACCTGATCTACCCAAACGGAATGATGAGGAATACAAATGACAAATGACCATGTATCTTACATGAGAAGCTGTTTTCATGTGTTTCAGAAACCTGGGCCATTAAGCAAATCCGAAGGGAGTGCTCATGCCAAGTGCTTATTGGGCTTCTGTCCTTGCTGAGTCATTTACTGTCCCCACCCTACTCCCGACCCATGTTGTGTTATGGGGAGGGGGTATTTATTTGCTAGCTGAGAGCTTAGTTTACTTCAAATCACATAGCTATTTAGTCACGTTCCTGTATGAACTGAAGGGGCTACAGATAACGGTGTACTTCCTTTTTCTTTTTCTTTTTTTTTTGGTCTTTTTGAGACAGGGTCTCCTTGTAGCTCCTGCTGTCCTGGAGCTCGCTATGTAGACCAGGCTGGCCTTGAACTCACAAAGATCTGCCTGCCTCTGCCTCTGCCTCCCAAGTGCTAGGATTAAAGGCATGTGCCACCATGCCTGGCAATGGTATACTTTCTCTCAGGTTGTTTCTCTCAGGTTGTTTAAAGATAAAAACACAAGAAAATGAGTGTGAGTTCATGTGTGGTAAGTGGTGTTAAGAAAATAATATTGGGGGCTGGAGAGATGGCCTAGCGGTTAAGAGCGCTGACTGCTCTTACAGAGGACCCGGGTTCGATTCCCAGCACCCACATGGCAGCTAAGAACTGTCTTTAACTCCAGTTCCAGGGGAATCCGATGCCCCCTTCTGACCTCCACGGCATTGCACGACACGGGTACACAAACCTGCATGCAGACAGTACATTCCTACACATACAAAATAAAATAAAAAAATATTTAAAAAAAAAACAAAAGGAAAATAAGTAATATGAGGCAGGTGGGTTTCTCTTGAATTCAAGGCCATCCTGGTCTACATAGTGAGTTCCAGGTCAGCTGTGGCTACAGGAAGATCCTGTCTCAAAAAGACCCCCCCCCAAAAAAAAAAACATGTTAATAGAAAATAGTAAGAATGAAGGGACACTAGCTAGTTTAGGCTGGGAAAAGCCCTCTGACAGGGATGTTTGAACTGTGCCCTGAATGACACCCATCTGAAGACTGAAGAAATCTGTGATGAGGAGAAAGCAAACAATACAAAGTCTCTAAGTTGGGAGGAGGTTGGCGTGGCTGAGGATCAGACAAAAGGGAATGTATATTAAATTTAAGGAGAAGGGGCAGTGCTCTAGGCTGGTTCTTCTGGTTGGGGACAGCTCATGGCTAGGATTTGGGCTTTATTCTGGTTGGAATGGACTGCATGGAAAGGTTTTAAGTAGGAAAGAGACTTTGGTTTGGGTTTTGCCACTACTGGCTGCTGTAAGGAGCCAAGATTGCGAGGACAAAGGCAGGGAGGAGATGAGTCCAGAAGCAGTTGAGGCTGCAAGCAACAGGATTGCGATTCTGTGATGTGGAACCCTCATTCCTATGGGCTCCCCTGTCCTGACTGGGATGAAGATGCTGCAGAAGTTGTTGCCGGAGAAGTGGATGAAGCACTAGGAAGGGGAAGACAGTGCCTCTCCAAGTCGGTGAGGGTGGGTCTGAACGCGCGTTTGCTCTGAGGGGAAGGGGGCACTGGGACTGGTGGGGTTGCGATTTGAACCACGTAAAGAAGAATGGGGAGAGGAGAATCACACAGGTAAAACTGTGAATGTGACGGTCTTGCTGTCCTACTGTGACATTAACACAATGTAAAAGTGGTGTTTTGTATATTATTTGAAATCATGGAATATGTATATTGAAGTCTACATATCTCCCAACACCTAGTGTTGTATTTCCGTAACTTTCATTGTTCACATCTAAATTAAGCTCCATCTCAAATAGGCATCATTGTTAATGAAACAAAGGAACTTTATTGAAGTACAACAATGAATATATTTGTTCTTTTTTGTTGTTTTGAGACAGGGTCCCCCATAGTCCCAGCTGGCCTGGAACTCACTATGTAGTCCAGGCTGGCCTTGGTCTCACAGAGATCAGCCTTCCTCTGCCTCCTGAGTGCTGGGATTAGAGGTATGTGCCACCACACCTGGCTATATTTGCTCTTTATAACGACATTTTAAATGCTCGAATTTCATGTCTATTAATGCTAAGCATTTTAAAATCCATGTAAGTCTTCTCTGGTAGTGTTTAGAAATGACCTAGAAGAATTTTATTTATTTTAAAGCATTCTATTTCCTTTCAGAAATACTTCTTTGATATAGATACAGCCATGCCCTGTTGTTTGATCCAACATCTGTGGAATCGTTCGTTCTTCTCCCTCCATCCCTGTTAGAGTGAATAGGAAACTCCACCCTTACTGTATTCATCCACAGAGCAGACACCAAAGGAATGAGGTTAAGAGAGCAGTAGGTAAAATGACCACCCTTGTGAGGGATGAGCTCACTGTCAAAGGTGACTTTCAGTGCTTCGGGCCTTGGGGGATTTGGCCTGATTCAGCCTTTATAATAAACATCAAAACATTGGACAGTAGCAGAACAAAGGTAAATGGGCATAATGGTACATGACGACCCATCCCAGAACCCAGGAGCCTGAGGTAGGAGGGTTGTGATTTTCAGTCCAGCCTGGGCTACAAAGCAAGATCCTTTCTGAAGACAAACACATTAGAGGTACAATAGGAACCAGGATTTCTGTGGCTGGGTATAGGGGAGTGAAGTAGGGATCTTAGAGGAAAACTCCGTGACTCCCATTTGTACAGTTTTCCTGTTCCTGGGATTGGGAAGTGAGGCAGATGGGTAAGCTGTAGAGCTCAAGTTGACATAACTCTCCTCTGACCTGTGGAAGTTGCCTTCTATTGAGTGCCAATAATTGGACCATATAACCTTGGGCCTTAGCTCCTTGTCACTGAGGAGCTTCATGGACTGAGAACTAGAGTACTGGTTACTGCCTCCTGGAAGAGAGGAATTTGGGAGAAATGAGCAGAATTGGGAAGCCCCTCTGCTCTCTAGAGGGGGAGACTATTAAGAGAAAAAAAGATCTTGGAAGCTGTTTTTATCCTTTTTTTTTTGAGACAGGTTGCCCTGTAGCCCCAGATGACCTTGTACTCGCTCTGTAGACCAGGCTGGCCTTGAACTCACAGAGATCTGACTGCCTCTGCCTCCTGAGTGCTGGGATTTAAAGGTGTGTGCTACCACACCCAGCAAGGAAGGAAGGTGTTTTTAATCTCTCTCTGTCTCTCTGTCTCTGTCTCTCTGTCTCTGTCTCTCTGTCTCTCTCTCTCTCTCTGAGAAATGGCTTAGTGGTCAAGAGCACTGCCTCTTGCAGGAAGACATGGTGGCTAAAAACTATCTGTAGCTCTAGTTCCAGGGAATCTGACACCCTCTTCTGAGCTCCATGGGCACTGCAGAGCACAGGTCCACTTACATGCATGCAGGCAAGATGCTCCTACACATAAAATAAAATTATATATATGCTTTAGAATATTGCTGTATTAAGTTCAGTTCTCTTGTTTGCTGAGCTTTTCTTTTTTCAGAGGGTTCTTTCTACTTAGACTTGGGGCTTGTATTGAAATGGTGACGTGAAAAACTCAAGAGCAGCATGAAATTCCACAATCCAGATTCATTGGAGTTAAAGTCGCCCTGGAGAGGGATTCCTTAACCAACCCCTCTGGTCACCCTCAATTGTGCAACTTTTCCCCCCCGTCATTGTCTTTGTGTTATGCATTTGTTATCTGCCTTCTTCAGTAGAATGTAAGCTTCACAGGGACAGTTTTATACTAATCCAGTCACTGCTCAGTACTTGAATGAGTGAGTCTGTTCTGTAATCGTAACCACATTTGGTTACTTTCAGAAGGATCAGTCTTCACAGTTATGCTGCATATGGGCTTGAGATGAGTTTGTGGGCTCCAGTTGTGCTGCTCTTCTGGGAGGTCTTAGCAAGCTCTTTGCCTGGTGTATGTAGTACAGCAAAGCTATAACATGGTGGGATTGGTAGCTAATAAAGAATGCCCCCCCCAAAAGAATGCTCTCCCAGTTTTAGCTTTTAATTTCTGCAGTTCTTAAAACGTTTCTTGTATCTCCATGCCAGTCTTATGAAGTAACTGTCCATTTTTCAGTATCAGAAACTAGATTTGTTTGCAGAACTAAACTTGTGTCACTGAAATGCCTGGCACAGAGTGCCTAAAAAGTCCTAACTGTAGGCCGGGCGTGGTGGCACACGCCTTTAATTTCAGCACTCGGGAGGTAGAGGCAGGTGGATCACTGTGAGTTCAAGGGCAGCCTGATCTACATAGTAAGTTCCAGGCCAGCTGGGACTCCACCCTGTCTCAAAAAAGACCAAAACAAAACAACAAAAAAAGAAAATCTAACTGTAGATGAGTGGGACTTAATCTCATTCATTTAAGACTTCTCTTGTAAACAGATTCACACATCAGAACAACACAAACCTGTGAACGGTTATCTCACTTGATGCTCATGGGTCACTGCACTTTCCCTGGAAGAGCAGGGAGGACGCTGGCCAAAGGTGGGTATATTTGGACAGTAAGATCACGGCACGAAGCTCCTGAGTAGCACTAGGTGTGATTGTGCTAAAAGTCCTCTGCAGTTCCCTCTGGAGCCAGTTCTTCCACTTGTCCCAGTGACTGCTGTCCCAGTGACTGCCGTGTGTGTCAGGAGGAGGATGCGCCTGCACAGCAGCTACTCTGATAATGCACAGTGCTTCACTAGGGTAGATTATGGAGGTCTGGCTAGGTTTTCCTCTCTTAAATGCTTTCCTCACTGAAATAGATAAAATTCCACTTTGCCTGTGTCTTGTTCTGTTCTTTAATTTTAAAGTTTTGCATTTTTTTTTATTTTATGTGTATGAGTGTATTGCCTGCACGTATATATCGTGCAGAGGCTCTCGGATTCCCCTAGAACTGAAGTTAAGGATGGTTCTTAGATACCATGTGGGTGCTGTGAATTGAACCCAGGTCCTCAGCAAGAGCAGTCAGTGCTCTTAACCACTGAACCACCTCTCCAGCCTCTGTTTTGCATTTTTCTATCAGCTGAAAATATGATTCCTTAATGTCCTTCTCACACTAACTGCAGATATTTTCCATAGTTTACATATTTGTGTGTTTAGTTAATGTATTTATTTCACTAAACTGAGCATTCTGTGAAGGGATAAACTTCATTTTGTTCCTTTGCCGCTTGCAAACTCTTCATGAATGCAACACATTGCTGAGGAGATAAGCAGTGGAACCTATAGCTTGTTTTAGCCCCTGCTTGCCCATCTCATGCTGGTGTGCCAGCCACTCTAAGAAATCTTTTTTTGTTCTCTGATTGCCTGCATCTGCAGCACTAAGAGCTAGTTTGAATTGTAATTATAACATGTGGCCAAACTTTGTAAATTTACCCTGTCAGAGTCATATTCAGTACCATTCAGTTAATTTCCCATAAGTCTCTTTAATCTTGTCTTTTTCTTTTGAACTATGGAATTATTTTGATATATGCCTGAAATACTAGACAACACCATTAAAACGGCATTAGAATATATTAAAAATGCTTTTTTTTTTTGGGTCTTTTTCGAGACAGGGTCAAAAATGCTTTTTTAATATAAAATTAAAAGCATTTTAAGATTTGGACAATGATTACCACTTTATAATTAGCTGAGAGGTTGGGGGATTTATTTGGCTCAGTGGTAGAGCACTTGCTTAGCAAACCAGAAACCTCAGCACCAAAGAAAATAAGTTGTACAAGTATGGCAAGTGTTAGGTCACTAAAATCATTCTGAGCACCCTGCACATTTAAATTAAATTGAACATAAGACATGCTTTTAATACTTGACTGTGGTGTTTTGTCTGAGAATGTCCCTCATAGGCTCCAAGCATTTGAACACTTGGTCAGCACCTCCTGGGAGGTCGCAGGACCTGTAGCAGGTGGGGCCATGCTGGAGGGAGCGTGTCACCGGGAGCGGGCCTGAGAGCTCTAAGCCTTGTTGGGTTTCCCATTTCACTGGCTCCTATGCCTGCTTGAAGACGCACGTGCTCACCTTGCTGCTCCAACCACCTCTCCCACTGTGCCTCCCTGACATGATGGACTCTCCCTCTGGAGCCATAAGCCAAATAAACTCGTCTATAAGTTGCCTTGGTTTTATCACAGCAGCAGCAAAGTAAATGATACATTATAAAAGTTCACTACACAGTATAAACATAGATGTTTATACTTCATTTCTATATCATTCCCCAGTAGCCACAGAGAATACCTCGGGTACTTGTTCTAGTGCCCACAGAACTAGAACTTGACATTTAAGGAATGAAGGCTTACAATGTCAGTGCAATCAGCCCTGGTTCCCTAAGGAGCACAGCAATAGAACAAGGGAGGCCAGTCTACCTTGGCTACCTCCAATCTATTTAGCTAACCTTAGTTTCATAGTTCTCCTAGCACCTTCACCAGAGGGCAGAAAGTGGAAAAGAAAGGAGATGAAATAGAAGTTGATCCATGAGTTCAGAGTCTTCAGGGAATCCAGTGCAGGCTGAGTTCACCTCAAGGTGGAGCTGGCAGATAGGTCTCCTGGGCTCTTGGTTCCCAGTGGGTGCCTGTGGCTGATGGTGTGTGATGAGGCAGTATCTGAGAGCCAGTTATGAAATGCTACTTCTTGGGAACCTCAGGGCTGCCACCTCCTAGCTGAATAAATTTAAACTGGTTACTTGAACATGAATTTGCCTCTCATCTCTAGAACTGAGAGTGGGCATGAAATGCTTGGTACAGAGCCTGGCACGAAGACTCCTGGTCTCATGAATTCAGTTAAGAGACTGGATTGTTCACCTGATGTTAGAGTTAACATGGAGTCAATGTTCCAACTGTTCGATATTTTCTACATTTCATCTGTTTCAGAAACTACTAGTTACCACCCCTCTCCCAGTTGTACAAAGATGTACCTTTGTCCACACAATGATATTCATGGGACAGGTGACATAGTCTTAACTATGTATAGCCTGTAATGGAGATGGATTTGCTCAATATAATTTCTTGAGTAACATTTTGAAAATGTTAAGCTCTTAACACAGTGGATTAAAAATAATTCCTAAGAAAATCTTAATGGAGTCTTTGTTCTCTTTTTCTCCCCCCCCCCCCAAACTAATAGTCTTGGGTTTCAAGTGTTGTGGCAACCTTTGCAGTGGAATGCCAGCCACCCTCCGCCTGGGGAGAGGCTGCAGTGAGCCACAGAAGGGTAGCATTTGCCTGCTCCTTCAGCCTGTGCATGCTCAGGGCAGGAAATCTCAGACTTTAGGATCACAGGCTGGGGTTCTCCCCTGTCCAGGCAGCCTGACGAGCGTCTTGACTTGGGCAGTCTTGCAAAAAACCAGTTTCTTTAGTAAACTTGTAACAGAAGGCAGGCTTTGTGTTTGCTTAATTCAAATAATGCTTGCCTTCAAAACAAATCTTTTCAAAGATAACAAACTTTGCGTTGAATTGCCAGTGCCTGCAGGCAGTCATTTTGGTCCTTGCTTGGGTGAAAGAAAAAAACTGTCTAGGGTTCGATGAAGGGAGTTTGGAGAAAAGCTTGCTTCCCTATCATTCTGTAACAACGCGCAGCCCTTTGCTGCCCCTGGCCTAGAGTGTAAGCGGTTTTGTTTTGGGATGTGGGCACAGCAGACCCTTGGCTTTCCGTCTGCCTTAGAAGAATAACTTCTTTGAAATCCCGGGTGGGTGGGGTGGGTATGGAGGATCTGTCATTAAGGGTTATGGGTAGGACCCGGAGGGAGACGTGAGTAAAGGGAGGGAGTGGTCTGCGGGTGGGGTCTGCCCGGCAGACAAAATATGGTGCTCCCATCCCGTGAAGTACTTCTCTGAGTGAGGAGAAAGGCATCAGTAGTGCGTCTCCCAGTAACCCACAGAGCCAAGAAGATCGACCACGGTAAGAGTGGACAGAGGAAAAGGATGCTCACGAAAGCCCCTGCCCTTACTCCGGAGGAGCGCAGCGGCCAAGCTGACGCTCCAAAGCGGGTAAGCACAGTCCGCGCTCCTCCGCACACTTGTCGCGTGGCCAGAGTCCTGGTGACTTCAGGGCCAACCTTCTCATCTCGTCCCTTCCTCCCTCCATCCCCTGGGTGCCACCTCCTTCCTGTCCCTCGGTCCGTGAGCACTGACTCCTCAAGGTCCCGCAGCAGGTCCTGCAGTGTCCTACAGCAGGTCCCTAGGCGTTCGGTCCTCAACTCTGGAGCTCACAGGGTCATGGGCAGGGTTTTTTTTAGCGTCCGAATCAGCTCTGTGCGGAGAGCCCGTTGCTCTTGTCCCGGGCGGTGCTACCTGTCCTGCAGAGTCCCGCAGGGCGCTCTCGACGCGCCAAGCGCCCCTGGGCGCGCTGGGCCCGCCTGGCCCGCTACAGATGGAGCCGTCCGGCCCTGCCCCTCGGGGACCTCCGGCTTCCTCTTCGGTCCAGCATTCCAGGCGCCTGGCAGCTGGAAGGATTGTGTGGCAGCCCTGCCTGCACCAGACGTAAGCCTCCTGTCCCCACTGCGTGCGTCCCTACGGCGCGCACCTTGTCTCTGTCCTCTTGCTGGGACAAGCGCTGTTCCAGAGGGATCAGCCCAGGACCATCCTGAGTGATGGCATCCCAGAACCCGCTCGCTGGCGGAGTGCTGGGAACTCCTGGGTCCCCTGCGCGCAAACTTTCCTCTGCGCCGCCCGGTACTGGCTCGGGCACTTGGGGCGTTGGCAGTGGGTGGAGGGCCGCAGGCTCCGAGGGTTTGGCGGGTTTCCATCCAGTCCTGGGAAGGGGTGGCCTTGCTGCTTGTTCCCCAGCGGAAAGGAGAGAGGAAGGGAGGGCACTGCGGAGAGAGAATCCCCCTCGCTCGAGCGTCCGGGAGCCTAGTCTAGTTTGCAGCCGTCCTTGCCTGCACCGCGTCGTTAGGGTCCGGGAATCACGAGGGTCCCAGCTGTGCTGGGGGGGACGGTCACCTCTGGGTCCTGCGGAGAGGTCCGGCTGTCCATCCTGCTGAGCTCAGTCCCGGCTCCCGCCGGCGGCTACTCGCCTGGTGCCGGCCTCTGGAGGCCGCAGGATGGCAGTGTGAGAGCTCTTCGCGCGGCTTCCCAGTCGGGAGTTTCCAACTCCCTGGGAAGAGCAGTCCCAACAATTCAGAGTTTCGCTCGTGGAGAAACTCGCCTCCCGAGAGCAATGCGCGGCAAAGACCTACGGTGTAAGACTTGTTGGACCGCTGTGCTTTATCATTATTTCATTTATAAGATTGGAAGGAATTTACTGCCGGAAATGAAAGTCCGCAAAAGAGCAACCAGACTGCTACCAGAAAGGGTGGTGATTGCTGCTCAAGGACGCATTTCGCCTGAGGGTTTTGTTTGTTAGAGGAGCTACGAAACAAAACATTAATTCTGGAAAATCCCCCAAACAATCTTATTATAGTCACAGCATCACCAACACAGTGTTGCCAACATTCACTACTTTCTTGGCCCCTAGTAGTCTTGTTGTGTGTGATTGCACTCAAAATCAGTCCCTAAAACAGGGTTTCTAGGGCTTGAAAGTTTCGATGAGATGTCTGTGTAGACAGTGTGGGTGCTCATAGGATCTTCGTAGATTCCATCCCCGGATACCAAGTGTTTCACTGGTATGAATTTAGTAACTCAGACATGGAGTAGCTGGAACCTCAAGACAACGTAAGGCTTTTTAGGGAATAGGCTCATTCCAGAATATTTTAGCGGGATAGAATTACAATGCAAATGACTAAAGCCTAAATTAGCCTTCCAGTAGGCTAAAGAGACTGGAAGAACTGCTTTTTTAATCTCCCCAAGTATATTTCCAAGAGTAATGAAACTTTTTTAAGAGATGCGGAATTGATTCCATCAAAAACTTTCCTCTTAATGTCACAGAGATCACAGCGACTGCAGAGCAGAGACAAGGGCCCTGCTGCACCTGGCCATACTGGGAAGAAAAGCGGGTGGAGTGGAAGGTACTGACATGAGCTTCAGAGTTAAACCGGGAAGCGCAGGGCAGGTCCAAGCGTGCACATGGGTAAGCAGTGTTGGCCAGACTGTCAAGTCTCAGTCCAGTTCCCTAAGGCTCCTGCAAGTCATCCATAGTGGGGAGGGCGCTCTTCCTTCTTAGAGAGGAGGCCCCAGTTCCCATCGTGGGTAATTGCTGTTGGACAGGGGACAGTCTCGTCATGGAGTGATCTTTCAGTAACATTCACTGTTCCTCAAAGTTTTAGGGCAGTAACTGAGACCTTGAGGTGTTGCTCTGGGGAATTTGGAACAAGATACAGCTGGCAGGGGACAATCTGTTATCACATCACTACAAATCTTGTCTTGGTAACCCTCGGGCTTGAAGGGGAGTAAGCCACGCTGGGTGAATTTAGAACTAATCAAGTGCCTGTGACCAGTTTTGATGGACATTCCTTAAGTAATTAGCATGTTTGTGTGCAGAACTAAGCAGAAATTCCACCCAAAGTTTAAGGCAAAGAGGAGAGATGCAAAATAAAAGTCAAAATGACAAGCAACATTGTGTTTCTGTTGGATATCAGCAGGCTCAAGGGAAGAGCCTGAAGTTTTAACGAAAGCAGTCTAAGCCTGAGCTTCATCTGGCTTTCAGCACATGCAGACCCCGCTGCCCTGCCAGCCCCTGAGCTGACCTCCTCCACTGTCAGGAATAGAGGAAGGTGGGCCGGGAAGCTACTAGCCCAGCATCTCCAGAGAGAGAGCAGAGCCGCTCTCTCCAACCATGGTTCTTCAACCCCTGAACCAGTAATGAGGCCCTGTCCCTGCTCTGTCTTCTCAGTGCCCTTCAATGCAGAGTTCTGTCTCTCCTGCTGATGTCATGGGGGCTCCCTGAGGGCCGGGCAGAGCTGTAACACAAACTGTCAATGTCTAAAATGGACAAGGTTTATTTATGCTGTTGCCTCTGCCTTAAGATCATCAGCAAGTATGCATTCATGTCCCCTTCGCCCCATCCACTTTGCCCAGCCAAATGGAACACCATACTTGTTGGCTAAAGGATACTGGCCAAAGTACTAGACAGGTAACATTAGACTAGCTTGTTCCTTAAAATATCTCTCTCAGTCTCTCTGTCTCTCTCTCCTATTCTGAGGGTAGAAATGGAAGAAATCTTGAGTGAAACATGGCGCTGATGGAATGCCTTGGTAGGAAGAGCACAGGCTGGGTGTCAGACCCCAGCTCTAGCCTTTAAAAGCAGCCAGGCTCTAGGCAAGTCACATCATCTTGTTGGGTGTGTTTCCTCCATCAGAGAATAGGGATGGTGTTACTGACCACCTGTAAGGATACCACATGCATGAAGTACATCAATATGTACTATATTGTGTGCAATAGTTGGTACATTCTATGAAACCTCCTTAACCATTCAAAAAACCCTTCACTGCAGTCTTTATGTACAAAAGTTGTTCATATTTAATATATATATCTCGACCCTGAAATAAGACTGTGCCCTTGAAGCAATCACCACAATTAAGTCCACAAATGTATCTATCACTACTAGAAGTTTCCCTCTGGACTCTTTATTATTGTTTTTATTATTTTGCTATAATAATGTTTAGCAATGCTGGGCATGGTGGTACATGCCTTTAATCCCAGCACTTGGTAGGCAAAGGCAGGTCTGATCTCTTTGAGGTTGAGGCCAGCCTGGTCTATGTAGCAAGTTCTAGGCTAGTTGGGGCTACAGGGAGACCCTGTCTCGAAAAGCAAAAACCAACCAACCAACCAACCAACCAACCAACCAACCAACCAGCCAGCCAACTGGCCAACCAGCCAAGAATGTTTAGCACCATATGTACTTTCAGCAAGATTTTAGTACATAATATATTCCTGATAACTTTAAGGACTATGCTATGAGATAGATCTCTGGGACTTGTCATTTTGCAATACTTTCAATTGTGTGCCTTTTCTACCTATGTCTTCTCCTACCCACTCAAGGATACAGACTACTGTTTTCTGATATGAATTTGGCATAGTGGGATGACGTAGTATGTACACTTCTGTGTATGGTTTATTCACTTACCATAACAGCCCCCAGGAACATCTATTTCACTACAAATAGGTGGGTCATGTAACAGTTCTAGTTTTATTTTGTGAGGACCCTTCCTGCACCAGCTTGCATTCTCACCATCAGTATACAAAGGTTTCCCCTTGGATTTCTCTATATCTAGCACTTTTAAAAATCTTTAATTTGGGGATAATAGTCATTATAAGAAGTATGAGATACTGTCTTACTGTGTTTTTTGAATTTGCATTTTGAAGTAGAGGAGTTGAATAAGTTTCATATATACCTACTGACTATGTGTGTGATTTCATTGGAAAAATGTCTGAGTCTTTTACCTATCTAAAAAATTATGTATTAGTCAGGTGTGGTGGCACATGCCTTTATTCCCAGCACTAGGGAGGCAGAGGCAGGCAGATCTCTGTGAGTCAAGGCCAGCCTGGTCTACATAAGGAGTTCCAGGCCATCTGATGCTACAGGGAGACCCTGTTTCAAAAAAGACCCCTCCAAAAGCTCAATCAGGTAGTAACCTGATTTATTTATTCACTCATTTTTGCTATGCATTTATTGGAGTTCCTTGTAAAGATACCAACAGTTGATCAGATACACGAAGTGCATTTGCCCTGTCATATAGTTGACTTTCAGTGCAGAAACCTCTCATTCTGTTGTAATCCCAGTTACCTGCTGTTGCTTTGTTACTATATTTTTGATGTCATAGCCAATAAATTATCCATCATCCTATGCTGAGAAGTGTTTCTCATTTCTGCCAGGAGGCTTATGTTTAAAGATCTTTCTGTCTTTAATCTATTTTTATTTGTTTTTCTGTATGGTGTGAAATAAACGTCCAATGTTAATCTTTTGTATGTGAGTGCCCAGTTTCCCGAGTACCATCTTTTGGAGATTATATTATATATTCTTGGCATCCTTATCCAAGATCAGATGACTATAAGTGTATGGGTTTACATCTAGGCCCTATTCTTTCCCGTTGGCTCATAGGTCTGTTTTTATACATTGTTATATTATAGATTGTTTTGATGGCTGTAGCTTTGTAATATAATTTGAAGTCAGGAAGTACGAAGCTTCCAGCTTTGTTTTCCTTGTTCAGAATTGCTTAGGTTATTTGGTTCTTAACCTGTTTCTATAGATAGATAGCGCTAGTCTCATCTTTACAGTCAGATTTCCATGGTTCTAGATAGAGCTATGTATACTATGCAATATCACAGCTGATAGCTGCTGCTTAAGGTACTTAAGTGTAATTTAACCCAATTAAAAAAATACAATCTTCACTCTCACTAGGCGCATGTCAGTAAGTGCATGTGGCTGCTGACTGCTGTTTGGACAGCATTGCTGAAGACTCTGGCAGTGAAGAGCTCTCTGGCCAGCCACCTCCTGCTTCCTCCTTTTCTACAAGGTTTTGCATAGCAGAATCCCTTCTTGGTTTCCAGGTCTGTTAGTTTGCTGCTGCATTTGTTGACTGGGAAATGGATAGATTCAGTGATAAATAAGGCAAGTGTATACTAATCACAAGATCCTTTGGAATTCTCCACTTTGGCCTTGGTTTTTGCTCCTAGATTCCCCACCCCACCCCCCACTCCCATTGACAGTGACCTTAAAAACTCCTGGCTTTGGAATGGAGACTCCTTTAATAGTGGGGGTTTTCTCACCACACATTCCCTTCCATGCTGCAGCAATTTTTATAAAAACCAAAGTACTAGAATATCAAGTTTGATGTCTGGCATAAAATCGGCTGAGCGTTTTTGATTTCTATAGATTTAGAAACAGATACTCTAGCTCACTCTGTTGGACTCTTTCCTAGACTTATCATCGTCTGGCAAACCATGTTTTTTATTTCTTTGTTGTTTTCTTGACAGTTTCTCTCTCCACCCACACCAGAATGCTAGCCTACAAAAGAGAGATGTTTTAGTGTTTTCGTTCATTGTTAGATGATTGTCCCGTATACGATGGGTACATATAGCTATTTGAGAATGAATGGTTACACTGAGATGTATTCGAACCTAATTAAAAGTGGATAGATGCTGTATTACTTTCCCATGGCTGTTATAACAAAATGGACAGCTGGAAGCAACAGAAAAGTATGTGCACACAGTTTTAGCAGCTACAAATATGAAACCAAGGTGTTAGTAGGTGTTAGATCTGTAACAGTGCAAACCCTCGATAAAAAGATAAAACAGGCACAGCAGGCTTAGTCACTCCAGGAACATATTTACTTCAGGAATTGCCGGGCCATGGCAGCTGTGGGCACCTGGTGGGGCAGCCAGCAGTCAGCAAGATGGCGACTGAGGTACGCTCCCTTTATAGACCCTGGGTGGGACCTCAGGTAAAGGGGAAGAGGTCATAAGATTGATAGCCTCTGGAGGAAGTGGACATCTGTGTGTCCCTTGGGATTCTGGGAAACTCAGACCTAAAAGGGTCTCGCTCCCTTTGAAAGCTCTAGGGGAGAATCCTTTCCCTAGTTTTTTGAGCTTCTGGTGAGCAGTCCTTGGTTTCTCTGGCTTCTAGATGTGTCAGCGCAATCTCGGCCTCCGCTGACACGCACCCTTCCCTGTGTCTCTGTATGTTTTCTCTGTCGTTTTCAGGACACTGGTCATACCGGAGTTCCAGCCACCCTAATCCAGTGTAATCCTATCTTTACCATGCATCCACTTCTTACCTTCTAAAAGAGTATTCTGTTTTTACTCGGGGAAATCTGCTTCAGAGAACCTAACACAGTGTGTTTGCTATTCTTATAGAAATGCAATCACTGTGCAGCTGGGAGATGATGTTCTGTTAATGCTGGCTTTCTGCCTGCATGTTTATGGAGTGACACACCTTTGACCTGCATAGCTGCTAGCTTTTTCAAGTTGTGACTATCCCAAGATTTTCTCCAGGCTTTCCTCATAAAGAACCACAATGCCCTGGGGTACCGGCTGCCTGCTTCCCTCTCGAGCTTGTACTCAGCTCTGGGCTCTGCTGAAGGTGTCCAGTGCCTGCACATTTCTTCTCCCAGCCTCCAGGTACTTGCCCCATCCACCGTCCTTACATTAGCTCATGTGAGACGTCTCTCCCTGTCCAGCCTCTCTGATCAGGCTGGTGGTGACCAATGCATGTCCGTTCCTGATCAGGCTGGTGGTGACCAATGCATGTCCGTTCCTGATCAGGCTGGTGGAGGATCTAGAGAGATCCATCTTGTCATTCAGCAACAGTGCTGAAATGATGATGGGCTCAAAGTGATGTGTGTGGAGAAGAAAGGACAGTGGACTACGAGGCTGGCTCAGAAGAGGGGCAGAAAACATAGTGGTGGGTTGTGAAGGCTATTTGAGTGGTGCGCATGAACTAACATAGCCTAGGGACTGCTTAGGTCAATGACTTTTGAAGAGTTCTTTCTGTTACTAGTACCCGGGGGAGTTTAAAAAGAAGGCCCTTTCGCAGTTGTGAAATGTCTCTAAAGTCATGAAGGTGTGTCATTTGGAAAATTCCTTTTGCAGTCTTTTTTTTTTTTTTTTTGGTCTTTTCAAGACAGGGTCTCCCTGTAGCCCCAGCTGTCCTGGAACTCACTCTGTAGACCAGGCTGGCCTTGAACTCACAAAGATCTGCCTGCCTCTGCCTCCCGAGTGCTAGGATTAAAGGCGTGTGCCACCACGCCTGGCCATTTTTGCAGTCTATTAAAGACAGATAGTAGCAGGCAGATTTTGTTTGTGATTGAATTTTTTTTGATATATTTTTATTTTAGGGGTACGAGTGTTTTGCCTGCAGGTGTGTAAGTCACCCATGCATGCACTGCCAATGGGGGCCAGAGGACAGTGTCTGAGCCGCTAGAACTGGAGCTACTGATGGTGGCTAGCCATCATGTAGGTGCTGGGCATTGAACCCAGGTCCACTATAAGAGCAACTAGTGTTTTTAATGTGCTGAGCTATCTCTCCAGCCCTTGCTTTAATTGTGGTGTTTTTTGGGGGGACTCTCATGTAGCCTAGGCTGGCCTCAAACCTCATATGAAGCTAAGGCTAGCTTTGAATTCCCGAGCCTCCTGCTTTCACTCTCCAAACGCTGAGCTGATAGGCATGCACTGCCTTGACCAGCCCGATGATACCAGGAACTCTTCACTGGGCTCCATTAGCTGGCTAAGTAATGAAATAGCTCTTTATGCATAGTTTGGTATGAATTCCTCCAGCTAAAGTGCCACAACTTCCCAGGAGGTGAAAGGCAGGTGCTTGATCTTTGAAGAATTCAGTGGCGCCTAGCCTCAAGAAGAATACATTCTTCCATCTAGCCGACAAGCGTTTACAAGCCAGGCATGGAACTAGACACTTCAGGATATACTGATAAGCAAAATGAAAGTCCATTCACTTAGGGGGCTCAATTTCTAAGAGTGCAGGGGAGAGACACCTGGATGGAGTGCGGGTCATTCTGCTTGACTTTCACTTAGTACCTGAGTGAGCACACGATGGCAGAGGGCCATCTGCTCTTCGACAGGTGTCTTATGTGGACCTGTCTTACAGTTTGTTGTGTGGCCCCCTGTCAATGATCTGTGCCCTTGTGTCCTTTCACCTCAAGCCAATGAGCTAATCCAGTATTCCACTGACAAGGCTGTTCCACCTCTGAAGAAACTGACCACAGGGAATCACTGATGGAAATTATATTGTTCTCCAGTACTGTGCGTTAAGGATTTTCAAGGCTTATTTTGATGGTGCATGATTTTTACCTTTGTCTGTGTCAGAGCCTCATCCTGCAGGCAAGAAGCCATGCTTCTGGGGTGTGGCTTGGAAATCAAAGCCACAGTGTTTAACTTAATATTTCTCTCTTATCCTTTAAGACAATTTTATCCAAGTAAAGCGAAATAAGAACTAAGAGTTCAGTACTAAATGGATGTTACGAAGCTATGAGATTCTGTGGAAGTCAGTTAACCTTCTTGATCCTGATTTCCTCATGTGTAAACCGGCACCACTTCTATTTCTGAAAGCTGCATTTTTAATGTGGCCATGGAAAATGCAAAGGGCACTGCACCATTACTTTCTTCTTCTCCTTTGGCCTTAGTGACAGTTGAAGAGCTGGCTTGCTCTTTCCTAGTGACACCAGATGTGTGGGCTTATAGAATGCTATTTCTTGTAACTTCTTAACATCAGCTAGGTGCCAAGAATCCAGTTCACTTTTGACAATTTACCCAGAGTTAGTGGCGGATCCCGCAGTTGTCCTACAGCACCGCCTTCAGATGCCAGTAGCAGGGCCTTGGCCACCTGCACCACTGACGGACTTTCTTCACATGTGATAATTTGATAGAATGACTCATAGAACTCAGGGAGACAGTTTTTATTTCTTTTAAAACTATCTTATTTATTGTTTTATGTGTACAAGTGTACTGCCTACTTGTGTGGAAGTGCACTCGTGCTGTGGAAGGCCCGTGGAAGTCAGAAGAGGGTGTTGGATTCCCCTGGAATTGGAGTTAAGGATGGTTGTCAGTCGTCATGTGGGTGCTGGGAACTGAACCCAGGTCCTCTTAACCACTGGCTTAGCGGAAGGGACACAAATGAACATCCGGGAGCAGAGGGGCGGTGGGGTATGGTGCACCCCCTGGCGTCTGCATGCGGGTATGGGCTAAACGACCGGGAAACTTTCCAAATCTCAACATTCAGGAGCTTTAATGGAGGCTTAATCAAACAGACATGGCTGATCTTTAATTGAATTTCCAGCCGCCTTTTGAGGAATGGGAGTGTAAGTTTCCAGCTTCTAATCAACGTCTGCTCTTTCTGGCAACCAGCCTCCATCCTGCAGCTATTTAGGAGCCCCGACAGGAGTCTAGAATCACCTCATTAGCACAAGAAGTGTTCTTACTCCCGCTGTCACTCCAGAAATTCCAAGGGAGGATTTGGGAGCTCTGTGGTAATGGTTAAGGGAGATGGCCCATTCCACCCCAACCCCAACCCCCAGCACACAGACCTTAAGATGGGATTCCCTCTGGTGAGTGTTTTCTAGTTTTTACTCCCATTAACCTCTGGCAAAAGGCTGTTTAGTCCCCAGAGAAATCCAATCACACCAAATTCTTAGTCTGTTTAGACCTCCCAACCCAGGTTTCTCTGAGGGTGGCCTCTCTGGCTGAAGGTCAGATCTGACATTCAACCTGAATGTGCAGCTTGGGGGTGGTGGGAGAAAGGAGGAGGGACAATTACTGAGATCAGAATCTTTTCCCACGTGGCCCAGGTCAAGTTGGAAGCCACTTGTGCCTTTGAAGACCACTGAGGAAGAGCTTGACACGGGAGAACATTTTCTTCCTTTAATAGCTATGCATTTAAAGTTAAGAAAGGAAAGAAATAACAGAATGTGTTCAGACTAGCAAAGAAGCCAAATTTTCAGGTAATGAGGGAGAATTTGGGGATCTCTGCAATTTAGGAAGGTATAAAACCATTCAGGAAGTAGAGTGAGCTTGATTAGATGGATCATTCACTTTGAGCAGGGACATCTGACCTGGCAGCCCCGGAGGCCACAGAGCTGGCTCAGGTCTTGCTGGTCCGGGGCCTGCTGGGGTCCCTCTGGCAAGGTCATTTCCCTCCCGGCTCATTCCCTTCCCTGAGAAGTGAGAACAATGCTTCTCTCACAGACTTATGTGGGGACTCAGGGAATGAGTGCTCCAGCACTGCTAGATAAACGTGGATGTTTTCCTTGTAACTACTGTTATCTGTGGTACATAGAGTTGAGATTGTCCCTAAAACAATATCTCTCTTGATAGGAAGTCTGGATTCTGGGGAGTTAGTTGTTATCTTTAGAGAAGATTAAAAGAAGAAATGTTGCCTTTCAAAATCAAGGCTCCCTTCTGAGTAGGACAAAAACAGTTGGAAGTTAATGTCAGTTCTGTCCAATAGAAGTAGTATCAGCTGCTGATGCTGTCCAGAAACAGCCACTGAAAAAGGACCAGTTGAATTTTAGTAATTATTTTATACAACTCAAGTATCTAACATTTATAATTTTAACACATAACCAATATAATTTTTACATACTTTACCTTCTTTTCATAGCAAGTCTTTATACTTCAAAACTCTTCCAGAGTCTTTCAAATGGCCTACATTCCAAATGGCTGTGCACACAGCTAGTGCAGAGCACATAGCAGCCATCGAAATAGAACCGCATTCTCATGCCTAGCCCCGATATCATAATGTTCAGTTAGAGGTGCAAGAGACAGTGATGTGATTAAAGATGGAGATTTGCCAACCAAAGAAGCAGCTCTGGCCACAAAGGAACAAAAGACTTGGTTGGTTCTAGAGCCAAATATGAGTGAGCATGGCCGAGAAGACAGATTTTAGGTTTCCCTAAATACCATGTTCCAAGGAGGTAGCAATTTCATGAACTTCTTATAGTAACAGAACCAAGAAGGTTATAAACTAATAAACTTTCCAAATACATTTGTGGACACATTGGATAGGTGGGTTACAGCAAAGCAGGGAACTTTGCTATAAGCCTTAGATGCTATCTGACATCATTCTGAACCCATTGGTAGAAACTAAGGTTCTGTTCATACATTCCAGAGGATTTAACTAATGCTCACAAAAAACATTAGGTCGTTTACAGAACAGGACAATGAATGACTAGGAAGGGGCTAAAGAGTCCCTGAGAGAATTTGGCTCTGGGCTTGCAACATCTTAAGCTTTCCATGTCACTGAAGTTCTAATTAGCCATCAACCTTTGCAGACAGATCTTCTTTCCAGGAATTCTCCCTCACAGAATGGAGGTTGTGCTTTGAAGATGCAAGAAGGGGCCACAAGTCGAGGAGTGCAGGAAGCCACCTCGCAGGGAAAAAGACAGGAAATAGTCCGTCCTCAGAGTCTCCAACAGAGCAGTCTGAGGACGCCTTGATTTAGTCCAGTGAGACTATTCTGGCTTCTGACACCCAGAACCGAAAGAGAATGTTGCTTTAACCCTGTGGTAATTTGTAGTAAGAAATGAATACATTACTAACACATCAATGTTAATTAACATCATTCCCTGGTCCTCAACGAGGGTGTTCCCCTGATCTGCTTCATCTCTTCTTGGGTCGGGGTGTCTGTGGATGGGACACCCTTCTGTCCTACCCTGTTGCTCTCTGCTCTGAGTCTATTCTTTGGATTCAACTGCAGCCTTTGATGGTGGATGTCTTAATCAACTTGCACAGGAGAGAGGTTTTTTTTCATGGCAGGGTGCAGTATGGTGCCAAGAAAGAGGGTTTGATAAAGCTACCAGCACTTTTAACTATTTCAATTTGGGGAGATAAAGCTAAAAAGTATCTAATTTACTTAATTGTGTATGTGATGTGATGCGCGTGTGGCATACATACATGCTAACATGGGTGTGTATGCATGTGCACTGGGGACCATGTGTGTACATGCTTACCTGTGGAGCCAGAAGTCACTTCCATTGTCTTCCTTGATGGCTCTGGCACTGCATCTTTCTGTTTCTGATCCCCAGTTCTGGGATTACAGCTGTGAACCCTGGCACAGTCTTTTCAGGTCCTCATGCTTGGGGGGCAGGCACTTTACTGACTGACCTATTTCCTCAGCCACTAAAAGGTATTTTTAAAAAGCTAAAAGTTTGGGGCTGGAGAGATGGCCTAGCGGTTAAGAGCACCAACCTCTCTTGCAGAGGACCCGCGTTCGATCCCCAGCATTCACATGGCAGCTAGGAACTGTCTTTGACTCCAGTTCCAGGGTAATCCAAAGCCCTCTTCTGACTTCTGCGGAATTGCACGACACCGGTGCACAAACCTGCATGCAGACAGCACATTCATACACACAATAAATTTTTTAAAAAAGCTAAAATTTCATTCATTTAAAAAAAAAATCCAGTTCCATGTAGTCCAGTAAGGTTAGCGTGTTAGTTTATGAATGTTTCAGACCATCTGATTAGGCCAGTGATTTACAGACTTCATCACCAGGAGGGCCTGGTCTCCCAGGGGCTTTGGGACCCACTGTCAATTTCTAGTTTAATAATTCAGGGACAAAGCTCGAAATCCATATATTTTTTTTTTTGGTTAGTTCTTTATTTTTATTTATTTTTTTCAGCATTAGTACAACTCATACAATGTTTCCCAATCAAACCCAGCCCCCCCCCCGCGCATGCCCCAACACCCCTCATCAGAACTCATGCATTGCAACATCAAGCTAAGCCCTTTCTAGTCAAACTCCCAAACCTAGACATCCTTCTGTGCAAATAGATCCACTGGAGTGTAGTGAGCAAATCTAGGAATCCTCGGTAAGGCGTACTCTTTCTCACCCGAAAGTACCAAGTCTCTAGTAGTTCTCAGTCCAGGCTCAGTCCCCCACCCATTTCTCTTGCTCCACTTCGAGACCTTGTCCCGCTTGGCGTGGGTCCCGTATCTGATGCCTACTTTGCCACAGGTTTACATGTGAAAGCTTTCAGTGGATCGTAAGTCACCGCTTCTATACATCATGCACCAGCCTTGGCTCTTACAATCTCTGCCCCCTCTTCCTCAGTGACCTGAGCCCTGGTAGGTGAAGTTTAATGTAGGAGCCCCATCTAGGGATACACACAAGTCCGGGAGCCTCTGATGTAGCACGCAGGTAGGCATAGGAGCTTGGAGCTTTCTTCTGAAGACCTGGCCTGCAAGGAGGAGCTCCAGGTGTCATGTCCACAAGGAAGGAGGAAGGCGCACAATTGCTGAGGAAGAGCCACAGTGGCCGTCCTGCTCCGGAGCAGACAGTCCTCCTGTCCACAAGCTCAGCTGTTTTGCTAGGGAACTCCCGAGTCAGCGGCTCCCAGTCCTCCGGCTGCCTCTGCTTCGTGTCTCCCGTTTTGAGGTAGGAAGCAGAATACAATCTTGAGCGCCCCACATTTCAGCTAAAAATACCTCTTTCGCCACAGCCCAGCTGAGTTCTCAGATTTCCCAGCTGGAGTGGGTCCCCCGGACGCGGGGTACCCCAGTGGAAAGTCTATAAGCAGAAAATACCAGGTTAAATAAAAATAGCCCTGGAAAGGCCCCGGAAAGCCTTCACTCCCAGCTGCCCACTCGGGATGGTCGATTCCATAGGTGGGTGAGGGAGGATCTTTTAAGGAGGAGTGACAGTTTGTGCAGGTCTGGTTTCCCCTCCCTTCGTGGAGGATAATAAGGCAAATTTAGCGAACAGTTCTCCCTTCACCTTATAGTCTAGCCTTAGTGAACCTCAGTGACCTCAGCACAAGGTGACCGTTAGCCTGTCTTCTGTGTAACTGAGAAGAAATTGAGCTGCTTAACCTCTCTAAAATACAACAAGATAAACTAGAAACTTCCCTCCAGAGGAGGAAGAAATGACCTCTTTCAGGGATGGAGGTATAAGTAGTGGTAGAACTCTTGCTTAGCACATGAATAACCTGGGTTCAATCACCACACAGGCAAGCCCCCTGAACAAAACAAACCACAAACAACAAAAACAACCCAACATCAAAACAAATACAACACACACCCTTTTCTCTGAAAAAGTGGAAGCACATGGCTTATTTTTAACATTTTAAATTGAAAGTTAAAACAAAATATTGATTGGTTGATTATTTGGGGGGTCATAGGTACGGTGCCACTTAAGTAGCCCAGGCTGGCCCTGAATTCCTGATCCTCTTGTTTCAGCCTCCTGAGTGCTGGGCTTAGAGACATGCGCCCCTTACTCTGTTTTATTTCAATTATTAAGAGACTTCTCTCTTAGGAAGTTTGTTGTCCTTTCACTTCTCAAACATAAAGAAAAAAAAAAAAACACCCAAAGTCTGTCCAAATTGACCTTTTTCCCTGGAAATAGTCATCTAATAATCACACTAGTCGCATTTTCATTCTCTGCTGTTCAGTCCTCCACAGTCAAGGGAGGCCTGAAAGTTTTGGAGGACGGAAAATTCCAGCAGGCCTGGAGTTGTGTTGTAGGCACAGTACTTGCCTACTATGTGTGAGCCCCCCCGACACACACATAACACAGACACTCTAGAGATAAAGAATTTGTAACTTTTAAATTTTGTGCTTTCCTGAGTTTTGTGATGAACGCTCACGGGATCCTGTCCTGTCCTGGGTGAGAATCATCCCTTTGCCCAGCATATTCACACAGAATTAAGCTTCTTACCTGATAGTAGCTTGTGTTGGTTAACTGTCTGGATATGGTTCTTTTAGTGTGACCCTTATTTTGCTTAATAACGGTCCCCAAAGAGCAAAAGTATTATTGCTGACAATTCAGACATACCAGAGAAGCCATTGTGTGCTTCCTTTAAGTAAAACTGTCAACGTTTTTGTTTTTTATAAGAAAAGAAGTCACATGCTGAGGTTGCTATGATATAGAATAACAAATTGTCTAGTCAGGGAATTTTGAAGGAAGATGAAATTTGTGCTGGTTTTGCTGTCTAACTGCTATGGCAAAAGGTACAGCCATGTACGTACATGGATACATGATATGTACAGCAACGTATGTACAATATGTACATGATACAGTGCGTGTATCTGTGTGCTTAGCCAGTATGCCAAACACATTAAGTCTGTGTCTGTATTTGGGAACATAGATATAGAAAGCATTTAAAGTTTTAGTCATCCACCAGAGGTCTTAAAATGTGGGCAAGATGGGGCTGGAGAGATGGTCTAGTGGTTAAGAGCACCAACTGCTCTTGCGGAGGACCCAGGTTCAATCCCCAGCACCCACATGGTGGCTGAGAACCGTCTGTAACTCCAATTACAGGAGAACTCCTCCAGTTCCAGGAGAACTCCAGTTCCAGGGGAATCTGACACCCTCTTCTGACCTCTGCAGCATTGCACGACATGGGTGCACAAACCTACATGCAGATAGTACATTCATACACATAAAAAATAAATGAAAATAAAAAAATCATTAAAAAATGTGGGCAAGAGCAACTGGCTTGTTCTCTAAGGAGTGCGGAATTAGAAAACACAAAGGAAGTTCTTTGTGTTTTCTTTGTACCTACTGTTCTGTACCACTTTCAGAGCATGGCTGTCAGCTCCACTAGGGAGTAATGACTGTAGAACATCCAGATCGCCCTGGTTGCTGTGGCATAAATATTAGACATATAACACACACACATGTACACAGTGTACCCGTGTACATCCTACTAACAGAAGTTCTGAAAAAGACCCATAATTCTGTTCTTGTAGTTTAATAGCTCTTTCATGTATGTTTTAAGTGAATAAAAAAAAGAAAAAATGGTTATCACACGGATTGCTTTCCATGGATTTCGAACATTTTTGGTGTTTTCTTGTTCCTCACTCATTGACTCAGTTCTGTATTTGTTCGGTGGGCAGAAAACAGTGCAGTATAAGGCAAAGGATAGAGGCTCTGCCCTACAGAGGTGACCAGCAGGGCATGTGGGTGATATGACTGTGTAAGGATAGTGCATGTAGGGGGTGTTGGTTGAATGTGGTCAGAGTTTGAATAAGATGAGCTGGTCTCATCATGTGTGTGTGTGTGTGTGTGTGTGTGTGTGTGTGTGTGTGTGTGTGTTTGTGTGTGTGTGTATGAAACAAGAAGGATGTGGGGACTTGGACAAGATTAACATGACATCCACCTGGAAGATGGGAAGGAACAAGACAGGTTAGATACAGCCTGGAGAATGAATCAAATAAGTAAACATGTGAACAGTAAGGCAGATGTCTCATTATTAGAGAGAAGAGCTAAAACTGTAGAAAGGCATATCCTTGTGATACAGGATTGGAAATGGAGGTATGAATGTAAATTCCTGGTTTTTTCTAATGTGAAGAAGAGAATATATATAAATCAGTTTAGGTGTCATGCTTAAGAAACCCAGGGACAGAAGCTTGATTTTGGCTCATGGCTTCAGATGGTTTAGTTCGTGGTAGCTTGGCCTCATATACTTGGGCAGAACATCATGCCCTTGCTTATGAGGGGAGCTGTTCTTTTCTTTATGATGACAGGGAAGCAGAGATGAAGGGACTGAGGGCTAAGGATAACCTTCAAAAGCATTCATTCCTACAGCCACCTTCGTCCTCCATTTAGGATGCACCTCCTAAGGTTTTCTAAACCTCCCCAGACAGCTTCCCCAGCTGCTGACCCAGCCTTTAACATAGGAGTCTGTGGGGGACATTTCATATTCAAACTTCAACACTATATACACATATGTGTATGTACACACATACATACATATATACATACATACATATGTATAATACAAGTAAATATATGGAGTGCATGTATACTATATATGGAGTGTCAATACATATGTATGATGTGTATACACATGGAGTGCATACACTGTGTAAATATATTTACCCTCTAGTTCTATGTATAGAGAGACATGGGGGCATCTTGTGAGCACAATGCGACATTCAGATCTTGCTTTAAAAATGCTATCTTCTACAAAAATGAACAAAGTTCCTTGAAGAAATGGCAGATTCAAAGGCAAATGTATGAGTCCAAAAGTTTTGTTTGCAGAAAGTAGGGACGTTCTCACAGAATGATGTGGGCATGCCAGAGGGACACAGAAGCTCGAATGGGTTGCCAGTGGCCAGACAGATGGCAGGTTGAGCTGGAAGCAAATGAAGACGTTAACATGATATAAGTGTGGGATGAAGTAGGTTTCCTGAACATGGTATTTTTTGGAGGGGGAAGTGTTTTTCTTGTTTTATTTTGAGACGAGTCTCCTGTATCCAGCCGGCTCACTAAGTAACCAAGGATTATCTCGAACTTGAACCTCCTACTTCCATCCCCAAGTGCTAGGATTACAGGCGTGTAGTATCATATTTGGTTTCCTCTAGAGCTGAGGACTGAATCTAGAGTTTGTGCATGCCAAGCAAGCACTCTGTCAACGGAGCAACATTGTCAGCCTCATGTTGAATGAAGCAGGAAGCCAAGAATCACATATAGGTAAATAAAAGAATAAGTGGAGGGCTGGAGAGATGGCCTAGCGGTTAAGAGCGCCGACTGCTCTTACAGAGGACCCGGGTTCGATCCCCAGCACCCACATGGCGGCTGAGAACCGTCTGAAACTCCAATTCCAGGAGAACTCCAGTTCCAGGGGAGTCCGACACCCTCTTCTGACCTCCGCGGCATTGCACGACATGGGTGCACAGACTTGCATGCAGACAGTACGTTCATACACATACAGAAATAAATAAAATTAAAAAAAAGTGGAAAATTTGAGGGTAAAGGATATTAACAATGTTCAAAGCACCTGCCAACGAATACCTCTTAATTATGCTGGGAGGGATATTTACTCAGTAACTTAGTATCAAGTGATCCAGATAAAAGTTCTTCATCTTGGGGCTGGAGAGATGGCCTAGCAGTTAAGAGTGCCGACTGCTCTTGCAGAGGACCCGGGTTCAATCCCCACCACCCACATGGCGGCTGAGAGCTGTCTGTAACTCCAATTCCAGGAGAACTCCAGTTCCAGGGGAATCCTACACCCTCTTCTGACCTCTGCGGCGTTGCATGACACGGTGCACCAACCTACATGCAGACAATACACTCATACACATAAAATAAATAAAAATGGAAAAATTTAATTAATTTAAAAAAGAAAAGACATCACTTTCTTTAAAAAAAGTCAGTTTTGAAAATTCTCTTTTATATTCTAAATCATTTATTCCTCTTTTTTAAGACAGAGTCTCTGGCCAGGGTGGCCTCAGATTCATGGCCATCCTCCTGCCTCTGCCTCCTGAGTCCTATGGTACAGGCCTGGCCACTACACTTGGCTTTCTACTATTCACTTCACAGTATTTATCACAGTTTTAATTAAATGAATATTTGGGTAACTGATTCCTGTATTTCTCTGCTGACAGACTGTGAGGATAGAGACTGTGGAATTTGCCCATTTTCAGCCTCAACTCTTAACAGAGTTCAACAGATCATTTTCTCATGTACTTTTAGTTTTTTATTGTGAGTTTTTTTCTCTGTGTATGATGAGAGGGGTCCTATGGACACTTAGAGTGGCTTTGGTTTGCTTTTTATGGGCACCATACATTCACTGGCCTGGGATCCATTTTTCATGCCTTTCTAAGCTCAGGAATGATGCACCAACACAATGTAGGTTTGGTACCCAAGCGTACTCATAAGACCATCTTGGAAATTTTCATTTGTCCCTCACTTAAAACAAATTCACTTACTTACTTTGTTTGGGCAGGGGCCATTCTGTCTTTCACTGAGGATGCAGCTGTGGGGAAGGGCTGGCTTTACAAGGCTGTCAGTTCCAGCCCCTAATCCAGGTCTTTTTTCAGGTCCCTTTGCTCTCATTCAAACCCAGGACTCAAGCTAACTGGTCCTTCTGTGGTGCTCATCTCTCCCTGAGCCATCTTAGCATCAACTTTCACAATTCCTGCCCCGACTTTCAGTGTATATTTTCCCTTATCTATCTATCTATCTATCTATCTATCTATCTATCTATCTATCTATCTATCTTTCTTTCTTTCTTTCTTTCTTTCTTTCTTTCTTTCTTTTTCTTTCTCTCTCTCTCTTTCTTTCTTTCTTTCTTTCTTTCTGAGATCATAAATTTTTATTTATTTATTTTCACAATGTTTATTGATAGATACAAGTATATAAAATCAGGGCATGAACATGATTTGATAGATTAAGTAGATTTAATTTCAGTATTATAATAAGGGAACAGTTCAAATTCTCACTATTTGTTTCACACCCACAAAAACCACTTCAAGGGCATTAACGATCTCTCAAATCTGATCAGTTTTGTGGAAGTAAACCATGTTTCTTTTTGAAAAGACTGTGCACTTGCCCAGGCTCAAGGATATTGAAATCTAGCACATAAAGCCCATTACTAGAGGTAGAAATACAGGCAATATACTATTACAGCAACAACCATCAGTTACAGTTAAGGATTTTCTATAACAACCAAATGGATAATCTAATATTGCAACAACTCAAGTATTACTGAGCAAAGTGCATTTCTACAATGTTCAGTGTTTCTACTCAGTTTTCTAACTTTAAACAGCCTATGATAACTGGCAGTAGAGAAGGACCTTGCAATAGACTGCCTCTGCTTGAGAACCTATGATGTAATTATTGCATGCTACTAATATACTATCTAAACATTAAAGATATTCCTAAAATATTTGATAGTAGATTATGATTAAGACATTACATTACAAAAAACCTTATGCAGAAGGAAACCCTTACTGACGTGCCGCAATAAAACAAAACCTTGGTTAATCTGGGCTATCTGTATGGCCTTAAGCATCCAGAAGGAAAGTACAACCAGAAATAAATAAGACCAGAGAACCTATAATGTAGACACAAAACTTGAGATCTTAGTAAAAAGACAAGAAGAAAAAAAAAGAGAGAGCACCGTTGTTTGGCCTGTCTACAATTCTCACAGGCAGGCACATATGCTCTGTAGATGCCACTGTTTTAGGCACTACTCAAAGACATGAGATACAGCTTTTTTACTTTTTAGCCTTCCAATGTGGACTGAGGACTGCTGAGATACTCAGCTTGTGAACTAAGCAGCTAATGGAAATTCAGCCTCTTCAGAAGATGGACTGATGTTGGATTACCTCAGCAGTATCATGGAGGCCAATGCAGGGGGATCATGACAGGATGCGTGCTTACTAGACTTCATTTGGACTCTCTATTTTCTTGCTCCTGCAGACTTGTCTATTTTCCTGTGGATAAAGCTATATATTTAAATAGCATTAATAATCACTGAGGAAACCATGGGTGTTTACATTGGAAAAGAGGAGAAATGACTCTTGAGAGGAGGTGTGCACTCATAGCTGTATTTTTATATGTGGTACCCCCAAACCCTGAGAGATGGAATCGCTTATTTGGCTTCAGAACTGTGATAACACATTCAGTCAGAGCTACCTTGAGCTGTGTATGAAATTATTGGAAGGTTTTCTGTATTCGGTAGGACTCTATTGATTGTAAGTTATAGAAATCTCTTAGAATTGGCTGAATCAAAGAAGATTTGTTTAGGTTACCTGGTGCTTCATGGATCTTAAGGGCAAGATGCAGGCAGACATCAGGAAGGACTAGAACTTAGAGGTAGAAGCCTGGTGGGAACTGACACACAAGAATGAGCTCAACTACCAGTCAGTGTTCCCAGAAGAGAGGCCACGTGTCTCTACTTGTCAGAACTTCTAGATTAGGATGTTGTGAAATCCTTATCCAGTTAGAGTTCGTGAGATCATTTCCTTCCATCATCTCCCCCATTTGGAAGACTCTTGATTCCTTCTACATCCCTCACTGCTTGTGTGTCCTGCCTTTGCACATAGCATTGGTTATTTCCTTGAACTGGGATCTTTATTGCTAATTATGGAAATATTGTCTTATTTGCCTCCTCTTCCTCCTCCTCCTCCTCCTTCTCTTCTTCTTCCTCCTCCTCCTCCTCCTCCTCCTCCTCCTCCTTCTCCTCCTCCCCTTTATCTTCTTCCTCCCCTTCCTTCTCCTTCAAGAAGGCCTATCTGTGTTTATGAGTTTTCAGCCATCTTCTTAGTTTGTTCTTTCCTGTCTGTATTTCGTGCAGGTCCTGTACTCTGCTGGGTTTGATGCTTCTCTTTTCTTCCTGACCATCTATTTATTTTATAGCTTTCTCTTCCAGATTTCTCTCTGTGAGGTCTTCCACAATGAGAAATATGAAATCAGTGTATTATAAGCTTGCCAAAAGTTTTTTTTTTCAAATAAATTTTATTTTTGTTATCATCCAGAGGTACTCATCCAGAAGGTATTATCCTGTGAAATCTACATCTAATCTAGGTTTGGACCCAATCTTATGAACCGCCCAACTCCTTCTTAGTAAATTTAACTTTTGCTGTGTTTTCTCTTATTCCTAATTTTGTACATATGCTGTCATACTAAGGAGCAGCACATACAGTTCTCACGAACTTGCCTGTAAGAACCATGTCAACTCAAAAGTGATGCTCAGGAATCCTTAGGGAATTTTATGCCACCTTTTCAGGCCATATTCTATCCAACATATCCAGAAATTTAATAATCACCTGTCAGAGCTGTCTAGTCTTTAAGCCACGATTTCCTGATTTTTCTTGCTTTGAAGTACAGCTTCAAGAAGCTGCCTCTCAGTAACTTCTCAGACTCTTGACCCCTTAGGCAAAGTCAATTCATTTGTTCTCTGAAATTCTGCCACTTTTGCTTTGGGTTCCAGCCATATCGTCTTATCTACTAACTCTAAAAATCATCCTTTCCTTTCCCGTATGTTCTTTAAGGGTGCCATACAGGGGCAAAACTCTCTGCTCTTCCATATCTGTTTAGTTCAACCTGCAGTATTTTCTGCTTTTTGTTTTTCAGCTTAGATGATTAAAATTTCTACCTGTAAGGAAATAGGTCTTTCCTCGTTCAGCCAAACAGTTTTCTGAAAACCAGACAAGAATGTTTTTTAACGTCACCTAAAATTGCCTTTGACTTCCCAAGAGAAGCAGGCCAATTCAAGAACAGAATGATCAATACACAGGCTTGTTGAATTGCCTTTTTGGCCTTTGCATTTGAAAAACTTTTATTTATTTATTTTGTATTTTTGAGATTGGGTAGGGTCTTCTTTTAGTCCCAGCTGGCCCAGAGCTTGCTCTATAGACCAGGCTGGCCTTGAACTCAGAGATTTGCCTGCCTCTGCCTCCTGAATGCTAGGATAAAAGGCATGAGCCACCACGCCCAGGTTAAAGATGGTTCTTAGCCACCATGTGGGTGATGGAAATCAAACCAAGTTCCTCTGCAAGAGCAGTCAGTGTTCTTAACTGCTGAGCCATCTCTCCAGCCCCAAAACCTTTTTCTACTTTACTCTGGGAAGATGGAGTTTAAAGATGGTTCTTAGCCACCATGTGGGTGCTGGGAATCAAACCAAGGTCCTCTGCAAGAGCAGTCAGTGTTCTTAACTGCTGAGCCATCTCTCCAGCCCCAAAACCTTTTTCTACTTTACCCTGGGAAGATGGAGTACATTATGATGACTTCAATTCTTTTTTTATTTTGAAATCTACGCACAAACCATGCTGTGGAATGGTTCAAGTGGTTCTCACCTGAGAGAGGTGGTACCATAGGATGTGTGTGCAAATCATGCAGGACCTGGTAGTTAGCGCTCTCTCTCTCTCTCTCTCTCTCTCTCTCTCTCTCTCTCTCTCTCTCTTTCATCTGACTGGCATTTATTAGGTCATGGCTAGGCAGGCCAAATATCCTGAAATGTATGGTAGGGCAGTTGACCTGCTCAGCGTGCTCATCACACTGCTTCCCTTGAAAGTCCCCACAACTGTGACTACACACACGCTCTGAGACTCATTGAAATGCATGTTCAATAAATACTTTTCTTAAATATTTTACTTATTATTTTTTATTTTATGTGTATGAGTGTATTGCCTACATGTATGTAAGTGCACCCACGTCATGGGTGCCTGAAGAGGTCAGAAAGTGGCATCAGGTTCCCTGGAACTGGAGTTATGGAGAGTTGTTAGCTGCCATGTGGATGCTCGGAATCAAACCCAGATCCTCTGCCAGAACAGAGCCAATCACTGAGCCAATTCTCCAGCTCCAAATATAAACTGTTTCATCTTGGCAAAAAATACTATTTTATCTGTGCCTATGTTTGATTCATTGCAGTCCTTTTTTGCATGCCTGTGTTGCTTTCTCTGTCACTGCGGTGGTGGCATGGTATATTGCCTTAGAGCTGGGCTGTCAACTGCCTAAGGACAGGAGTGATATCTTCCTCACCCTTACATCCCTGGAGGACACTTGTGTACAGAAAAGGTGCTGAAGAAATATCACTGGAATAAGCCAAATTAATGTAACATGTGATGTAGGCATGTTTTGTTATGGGAACCTCAATATAGGCTTTCACTTTATTTTCCAACTAGAATAGTCATGAAATATAGCAAAATATGTAATCATGTTAAGGTTGGAACTCATCCTTCTGTTCTAGGTGTTCAGAAAGAATCTTCTGCCTCATCTAACAAACAACATTCCTAGCTGTGTGTTTTTGGGGCAGGATTCTTTCTGGCAGGTGGGTTCAGTAGGTTAATTGCTCTCCACATCTGTTTATGTTTTACTTTGCATTGAAATGCCTGAAATGGATTGTTGTGGAGCTTAGAATCCACTTTGCCTCATATGCTCCCTGATTATTTTCAGCTGTAGAAGGTCAGTGTTTTAGATAGGGACTCACTTTGCCAATACCTTTCAATTTTTAAGTTACAACGTTTTCATTGTTATAGGATCTGTGAATCAATTAAATCTCTATGATATATACAAATGCAAACAGCCTCCATTTAGGTATACAGAAAAGAGTTTTGCTTTATTTTACAACATACCTGGCTCCTTTAGAAGTGTAAAACATAATCAGGATGTGATGCTTAAAACATTTTTATGAATAATGATCAAATATTTCATTTCTTGAGGGATGGATAATCCCATCTTTTTTTCCTTCCTTAGTCTCCTGATGTATGTATATGTGTGTATACACACCATATCTATATCTATATATCTATATCTATCTATATTTCTATCTATCTGTATATATATCTTTTGGACCCTTCAATTTGTGTAGAAGGAGTTCTGATACTGTTTCTGCTTTTAAGGAAAAAAAAAGGTTTTATCAAATTCAAGACTGTTTTTTTCATAAAATGATAGCTTGACATCTTTGTGATTGAGGGCAAAGTCATCTTCAAGGAGGAAGGATTTTGTTTATCCTCCTGGTCCAGATAAGGAGAGTCTCTTGTTTCTTTCCAAGCTCATCCTTGTAACTATTACAGAATATGAACCTCCCACCTTGCTCTGAAGGAAACAGGGTATGAAGATTATCATACTGACTCTAAAGAAATCTCCTCACTTGAATACAGATGGTAACTTTCCTTGGGGGGTTGGGGCTGAATGGCACTAACTCCCAGCCACTTGAACCAGAGAGAAATCAGAATTCAACTTTGTGAACTTGTAAGAAACCCCCCCCCTCCTTTTTGTTACATTTTTCCTTACTAATTTCATTTTATTTTTTGCATATTTGTGGTTGGGTCAAGGCATTTTCTTGGTCCCTTCTTTGCAGATCTAGGCATAGGGTTAGGAAGAGGGCATGACTTTATAAGGTCACCTCAACTTCCAGTGGTGGAGACAATATTGCACAAGTAGCCTTTGAAACATTCCAGTCTCTTCTCTCCTATTTCAGACTTGAGTTGAACACTGCCACCCTGAAAACAGGAACACAAATGTGACACTCTGTCTGGGTATCAGATAGTTATTATCTAGTCTCCTGGACAGAAGAAACATTGTGCTGGTATTTAGTCTCCAGATTTAATAACCATCCTGGGATGTGTGAACAAGAGACTTGGGAGAGGCCCATGTGGTGGTGCTGTGGTAATTTTCAAAGGAATAAATGAAGGCAGGCTTGGCTTGCAAAACCGTGTGTTCTGGTGTGAACTGAGTAATTTCATTTTGAGAGAGGGCATGGATTATTTGAACTTCATATGCTTCATTAAGTGCCAGAAAATGGGATGAAATGACTTACTGAAAACCAGATGGTCATTCTTTCTGCCTCTTAGGACATTCAAAACAAACATCACAACAAAAGACACTGGTGGATGACTTTGGAAACACTTTGTTTACTGGTGGAGTGGAAGGCAGTGTTATGGAGGATTGACAGATGGTTGTTGGTTTGAGAAGTACCTAAGTTATTGATCTCTTATTCATTAAATCTACTTTTAATTTATGTAAGGGATGCTTTCATGGTTGATTGAGAACAAACTGGGATAGATCTAGCAGGGACGGATCTAGCACTGGCGACTTTTTGGTTCCAGTGCAAGGTTCACAATTGTTTTGCTGCTTGGTAAACATAGAGTAAAGATGGACTAGAGAAATTCCATCTCTAGTACTGGAAAAACAATTCAAAGCACATTTTGGGATAGTGTATATGCAGAAAAATGTTCCAGTCTTAGTGTCCAGCAGCAAGTAGAGCACGATGTCAGCTCCACTCAGGCCCGTGAGGACATTGACTTGTGACAGTGTGGTATCCCCACTGTGCTGCCCAAGCTCCTGTGACCTGTCTAGGCCACAGGAGCAGGAGTGACCTCATTATCCTTGCAGGCTGCTTCCTGCTCTGGTGACCCAGCAGGGTACAAATGTGTTTTCAGTTCATCGTCTTTCTACCTCAAGAACTAAGGGGCTAAGTTTGTCACAAACAAAACCTGGGCCAAATTTGGAAGATTTTTTTCTTTTTAATTGTGCTTAATACTGTAACTCAATCTTTTTTTTTGTAGAGTCATTCTATTCTACCATCATTTCACATACAATCTCATCTTCTCATCGTGGTTTAAGAACATTTTGATGGGGCTCAAGAGATGGCCTAGCAAGAGAGACCTGGCTGCTCTTGCAGAGGACCAGGGTTTGGTTCTCAGTACCTACATGGTGGCTAACAACCATCCATAGCTCTAGTTCCAGGGAATCTAATGCCTTCCTCTGTCCTCTGTGGACACTGCATGATGCAGGTGCATGCACACTTATGCAGGCAATACACTCAGACACATAAAATAAAAGTAGTAAATAAAATATTTAAAAAAAGAAAATTTTGATATGTTAAGTAGGTATTGACTAATAATATATAATAACTTTGTTTTTTAAAATTTTTTTTATTTTTTTTCTTTTTTTTTTATTGATGCTTTGAAGCAATAAACTATTTTAACTAAATCTACCAGAGGGCTATAGGAATTAGGATAACTTCTGGCTAGGGATAGTTGCATATATAAAATTCACAGACTCTGTGGACTTGCTGTTCTGTCTATCTAATTTCACAGTATGTTTAGAAATATAGCAATTTTGGCATTAAATGAAATCCATGGTATAGTGTCACATTTGAAGATAGGACTAATGTTCATAGTAGAAATATCCTGCTGACTGTAACGGTTCATATGCTACTTCAAGTTTGCCTAATGTTTGTTGCTAATTGAAACAAATCCTACTTGATATAATATTATCAACCATAAAACATGGCATGCTGATGCTGCCTCTTTTTAGACAATGTCTGTGGGTGAATATGAGTACTTTCGGGATACTTCAGGCTAAGGAAGACATATGCTTAGTAACCCCTTCAAATGATCAGGGAAGAAGCTTTTAAAGTTAGTTTATTAATTTATTAAATTTGAATGTGAATTCCCTTTATCTTTTAGCTTTTACTATTGAAGACATTTCTTTTTTTAATTTGTTTATTAATTTTATTTATTTCTGTATGTGTATGAATGTACTGTCTGCATGCAATGTGTGCACCTGTGTCATGCAATGCCACGGAGGTCAGAAGAGGGCGTCGGATTCCCCTGGAACTGGAGTTCTCCTGGAATTGGAGTTTCAGACAGTTCTCAGCCGCCATGTGGGTGCTGGGGATCGAACCCGGGTCCTCTGTAAGAGCGGTCGGCGCTCTTAACCGCTAGGCCATCTCTCCAGCCCCAGAAGACATTCCTTATGGTATCTTACCAACAGAGTAACAACAGCATCTTGAAAATGGACAATTGCACTCAGGTTTTGCATGCTATTCTCAGGGCATAACATCTTAAGCTAAAAATTAGAAAACATTTCACATTTCCAAAACTTCTTCCATTCTTTGGTGGTATTTATCAAACGTAATTCTTTGTTGGTGTTTCCCAGAGCTGAGGATCAAAGCAAAGGCCTTGTTCTTGCTAAGCAAGCACTGTACCCCTGAATTAATCCCCAGTCCCTAACAAATGCCATTCTTGATAATTTTCTTATGGCTTTTCCATTTCTCTAAAAGACAGGGAAGAGTTTTATAATTAAAAATCCCAGATAATTAGATTTTATGAGAGAATTACATAAAGAGGGTTGTTTTACAGACAAACTTGAAATTGGAACCCAGAAAAAAGTTGAGAAGTTCTATAAACAGAAAGTTTGTGAAATGTATCTCCTGTCCAGGTGCAGTGATTTTCATCCTTCATTATTCTCTGTCCGGTCTTGGAGGAGGACAGAAACACAGAGGCTCAAGGAGATACTACTTTTTTTTTTTGTCCTCAAAGGGCAGACATACTGAGGAACAGGCAATTTCAAAACTATTGTGTTGAGAGGTATAAGGTGTGGACCCTTGTAGTGTTTGGGACGTCTAGAATCAGAGCTATGTGACTGAGCAGGTGGAAGCTTAGTCTGCCCTCATTGGGGCAGAGCTGGAGGGTGACAAGCATATTAGGTAAAGGGATCTCATCACACACTGGGTTTTAGAAGAGAGTTGAGTGATTGCTCATAACTGTAGAGTCTGCCATTGCTGTGTATTACCTTGAGTGACATTTTAAATTTTATTTTTATTTTCTTATGTGTAGGAGTATTTTTATTTTTTATTTTATTGTCTGCATGTGTGTACGTGCACACGTCATAAAATGCCCATAGAGGTCAGAAGAAGGCGTCAGATCCTCTGGAACTGGAGTTATGGAAATTGTTAACCTCCACGTGGGTGCTGGGCATTGAACCCAGGTCCCCTGCAAGAGCAGTCAGTGCTCTTAACCACTGAGCCATCTTTACAGCCCCTATCTTGAATGATTTTTGAAAATTATTTTCTTACGTGTATGAGTGTATTGTCTGCATGTAGGTTGGTGCGCCCATGTCGCGCAATGCCACGGAGGTCAGAAGAAGGTGTTGGATTCCACTGGGACTGGAGTTAAAAATGGTTCTCAGCCACCATGTGGGTGCTGGGAATAGAACTCCGGTCCTCTGCAAGAGCAGTCAGTACCCTTAACCACTGAGCCATCTCTCCAGCCCCAGCCTTGAATGATTTTTAATTACTCACAAAGAACATCAAAATTCACTGTCATTGGGTATAGAAATAATATCTTCCAAACAGAGCTGGGGCGAAGGCTGAGCACTTCCACATGCAAGCACATGCAGGGTTATTTGGCCTACAAGAAGCTTGATTACAGCCTTATTCCATCCAGCAGGAAAGGGAATGAGACCTAAAAGGACAATACACTCCCTGTCTTAGTTTAATTTCTGTTGCTGTGATAAGGTACCCCAACTAAAAGCAACTTAGGGGAGAAAATACTTATTTTAGCTCACAATTTTACAACACAGTCTATCATTGCTGGGGAAGTCAAAATAGGATTTAAAGCAGCTAGACAGTGGCCAGCAGAGAGATATGAAGGCCTGTGTGGGAGCTGCTCAGTTTGCGTTCTCCACTTGCATACAGTTTTGTACACAGACATAGGGAATGGAGAAGCCCACTTTTAGGTTGGGTCTTCCTATATCAATTAAGATAATTAAGAGAATCCCCCACAAATTTTCCCACAAGCCAACCTGATCCAGACAATTTGTTATTGAGACTCTCTTTCCAGATGATTCCAGATTGTATAAAGCTCAAAGTTAAAACTGACCATCACACTCCCCTTAGTGACACTTTTTTTTTCACATAAATTTATTTATTTATTTATTTTTAACAAATCTAGACCCGTGTTCCTGCTCATTCCCCCACCCCACCAGAGCTCATGCATTCTGCCAGACATACTTTCCATCTCTTAGTCATTCTCAATATTTTCCATGGGGAAGTTGACTGTTTTGAGCAGAAGTTCACTGTTTCAGTCAGTTCTTTGATGCAGTCTTTTCTGTTGTTG
>VZQC01010063.1:2429663-2449556 GCA_009823505.1 Rhizomys pruinosus | reverse complement strand
CCGGCAAGAACTTCACGCGGACAACAGGATTCTTCTGCAGCAAACTTTATTGTGTACAGCTCTCTTGTGAGAAGGACCCCGAAATGGGGAAGAGGCACTGCTTATATAGCAGTCCAGAGGGTTCGTGCATGCTCTGGATAGGTGCGCTGACTCGATGCCTCATTTGCATGTTAAAGGCGCGAATTTAGAGAGCAGTAGTCATGCGCAGTTTTGCCCTAGTGCGGAAGAGGTGGCTACATGCGGAAAAGGTGGCTAGTTGTTGTTCTCTAGCCATCTCAGGAAGTCGGCGCCATCTTTAAGGCGCGACGTAGAGCCACACTGTTAGCAGTGTGACAGGCTGCCAACACTTGAGCCTGGGCAAGTACATAAGCCTGTTTTTTTTCTTAAAAACATGGTTTACTTGCACAAAACTGATCAGATCTGAGAGATTGTTAATACTCTTGAAGTGGTTTTTGTGGGTGTGAAACAAATGGTGAGAATTTGAATTGTTCCCTTATTATAATATTGAAATTAAGTCTACTTAATTTATCAAATAATGTTCATGTCCTGATTTTATGTACTTGTATCTATCAATAAACATTTTGATACTTGAAAAAAAAAAGAAAATCCATGTGGAGCAGGTGAATGTGAGGTACTGGTGTCTGATCTGATTCTAGGCATTGAATTGAGCAGTTATCTGCAGGAGCACACATCTCAGTTAGAGTGTGCAATTGTGGCCACTTGAGACTGAAGTGAAAAATATTTATTTCAATGCAAGACACCTCTGTTATTAGGATATTAAGGCTTATGAAACCTTCACAGCAAGCTTCTTAATAAAAAGACAGCAATTTGGTCTTTTTTTTTTTTTGACCTTTGACCACTATGAAATAAATGAAGACGCTGAAGATTCCAGGGACCAAAACCATCTAGGAATCTTTACTTAGGGGTTGGCACAGTTAGAAGAATGTTTATTTCTATAGTCTTGGCATGGTGATGTTCTGAAACTTTGTCTATAATAAAATTTACTGCAATTTACCTCTTTATAAAACATCTTAGATGACTCCAAGTTCATATAGTAAGAGGCATGACTACAGGGCTATATGTGTAGGAAAGCTTGGTTTATTAACTTTTGTGTATTTTCCATAAAAGGTTCTAATGTTATTTTTTCTGCATTGAATTATCTCACCTAATTATAATAGAATAATACTTTAAAACATCTTCGTAAATATGTTTCCCACTGCAATAATTTTTGGAAGATTCAGGAATAGACTTTGAAGGTCTAAAGGAAGTCATTTGCATAACTGTGTACAAATAATTTTATTTAGGTGATTTAACTCACTCATTTCTTTTAAAAGCTCTTAATCCTCTTCTGACTGTTCAGGTGTCAATCTAAACATGGGGCAGAGAAAGAGAAGTCAGGGGAAGGCTGGCTTACTGAGGGCACTGAGATGTTGTCACAGTTAGAATGTCACTGGGATCAAGCACTGTTAGACCATTAGGGAACAAAGCAAAATCTGTCTTTGGGGGTACAAAACTGGGTCCCAGATTGTATCAGCCACCATAGTGAGTAAGTAGTAAGTGAACAAAGTTAGACAATCAATACCAAGAATTCAGAGAAGTCTGGCTTTGGAGGAGAGAAAAACAGCAGTGGTTAGAGTGAGAGATATATAGCCTTGAGCATGAAAACAAACAACCAGAGACTGGGAGGGATATGGTGGTGCAGGCCTTTAATCCCAGCACTCCGGAGGCAGAGGCAGGCAGATCTCTGTGAGATGGGTACTTTTGATAAACAGTTCTGCTATAAGGAGTCCCACCCCGACTCTTTCTTTGTGGACCTTAAGTGGGATGCACTTTGTGACAGCATTCTGGACAGCAAGAGCCACTGTGGTTTTGGCTACCTGAGACAATTTTCCCTCTAATGCTCTGTGCCTACATTAGTAAAGAAACAGCTTCCGTGATCACAGGAAGGACTGAAGAAGTTTGCAGTCCTCTACCTCTTTGGATGTAGTTCTCAACCTTTTGTCTGCAACATACCCTTTTAGGGTACTTTTCTTGGAATTATGCTTGTTCAAATGCTGCTTTCCTTATGCCCCTCCTGTGAGAAATGTTATGCCTACCCTGTGAACGCCCGCAGCACTGCAGCCCCAAGCTCATGGTGCGAATCCTTTGCCGTTTTTTTTTTCCTTTTTGCTTTTTTTTTTGGTATTTTTGAGACAGGGTCTCCCTTTAGTCCCAGCTGGCCTGGAACTTGCTCTGTAGGCCAGGGTGGCCTTGAACTCATAGAGACACACCTGCCTCTGCCTCTCAAATGCTAGGATCAAAGGCGAGCGCCACCACGCCCGGTATCCTTTGCCGTTTTTACACGCATATTTGTTTCTCCTGTAAGGTGAACTTTGTAGTGATCATTGGTTTGAAATCATTGTAACATGTATCACTGACATTATAATTAGTAGGCATTCAATAATCAAGTAAATTGATTCCGTCACTGCCTCTGTTGGTACAGTCTTACACAGATAAATGTTACCCCAAGCTTGACAGAATATATCACCTGTCCAGTGATGGAACTATGCCTTGTGTGCTGTTTCAGGCCTCCTCTTTGTTATGTCACTGCACTGTCTTCTTGAGAATAGATCGCCAACTGATGGAGTGATCTTACATTGAGTGGTAGCTTAAACCACACAGAGAAGGAATGGTCAGTAGACACACGAGCCTGGCAAGTGAAGCCCTTCTCTAGCTAACATCACAAGCTCTTCCAAACTGTTTTTCACGGAGAACTCTTTTTTAAAAATTTTATTTATTTTTTTATGTGTATGAATGTACTATCTGCATGTGGGTCTGTGCACCCGTGTTGTGCAAATGCCTTGGAGGTCAGAAGAGGGTGTCGGATTCCCCTGGAACTGGAGTTAAAGACGGTCTCAGTCACCATGTGGGTGCTGGGGATGGAATCTGGGTCCTCTGCAAGAGCAGTCGGTGCTCTTAACCGCCAGGCCATCTCTCCACCCCCATGGAGAACTCTTAAGATTGCTGGAGATGCCGTTACATCTCATGGTGAGCACTGCTTGCTATATGCATTAGTGAACAAGAATAGACTCTGCGACAGTAGGGAATAAAGCAGAAATGCGGCAGCAGTATCCCACGTGCCCAGCAGCTCAGGAGAGACTATCAAATTTGCCTTTTCAGTTCCTTTGTGTGTCATGGAAATGAGCATAGACCCCTAAATTTTGGGTTTGGGCTTGTTGAAAAAGAGGTTCTGCTGCTACCAGAAATTAGAAATCTACAATGAAACTTGAAAAGAAGTTCAGGACCCGAGAAAGGTTCGGTTGCACAGAGGTCAAACTGTGAAAGTGTCAGAAGAGCAGATGGAGTCAAAAGCCCAAGAATCATGAGATGCACTTGCATCAGGAGTCGGGGGGAGCTGCTTATAATAACTCAAAGCACTTTCTGTGATGTCTCAGCTTCTGTGGAAAAAGTGCTTGCCTTCAGCTAGCCACTCGTAGCAAACAAATTCCCAGACAGGAGCTTGAACTTAACACAATTTAAAGCATTTGCTGACAAGAACTTTGAGCCCTCACTGTGGTGTCCTCTTACATGGATGGGTTGCAGGGGAGGTGTGAGCAGCAGAGGGTGTCCTTGGAGTTGCCCGTGTTTAACTGGCACCCAGGACAGTCTCTTACTGTTGAAATCCTTACTAAATGTGCGGTCAGTACTGGTTAACCTTGCTGAATTATTAGTGCCTGAAAACTCATTTTTATCAAGATTCAGACTTGAGTTAGAGACAAATGAGAATGAAGTCTGGTTAATGCCCTGTCTTCAGCTACTCATTTTATCATTGCATCAGACAACCCTGTATCTGCTTACATTAGGGTCAGGGGGAATTCTTGCCATAGCAATTCATAGCCTTTTGGACTACTACCAACCTGATAAATATGTTTTAAAAATCAAGCTGGAAGGAATAACATTAAAAGTTTACATACTTGCAAATGTTTCAGAAGTAAATAACAGAAGATTAAGAAGAAAAGATATTTTCAGGTGGTAGAGTGCTTGCTTAGTATTCACAAAGCCCTGGGTTAGACCCTGAATATTGTGTAAACTGAGTGTGTCAGTGTACACCTATAGTCCCAGAATTCAGGAGATGGAGGCAAGAGAATCGAAAATTTAAGGCCATCTTTGGTTATACAGTGAGTCCCAGGATGGTGAGGGTTACATGAGATCCTGTCTGGAAGAAAGAGGAAGGTGGAGGAGGAGGAGGAGGAGGAGGAGGAGGAGGAGGAGGAGGAGGAGGAGGATTTTATGTATGTGTATGCAGTTATTTGCTTATTTGTTATTATGATTTGGTAACTAACCTTACTTCATGCCCTCAGATACACACAGTAAATCCCTTAAGAATGTTGCTACCCTGAACGGATAGCTGTAATTTAAAATTTCATACCAGCCACCGAGCTGCTGTGTGATATTAAAACCATGTTTCATTTCTGCCTCTTCCATTAGGTCTTGAGAGCTGAAGGCAGCACCATGGGTGAAGGTTGCTCTCAGAAGCTGGTGACTGCGAATCTGCTGCGCTTCATCTTGCTGGTCCTCATCCCGTGCATCTGCGCCCTCATAGTGCTGCTGGTGATCCTGTTCTCCTTTGTGGGTGGGTGATGCCATTTTTCAAGAAAAATGAATTAAAAATTAAAATCAGGGTAGTGTATAATGGTGATTATACTCAGCACTAACTTAACCTAAAATGTCAAATCAGTATTCGTGGATTCCCTTGGGTACACCTGCAGTTTCAGCCACTACAACCACTTACTGCTACTGTTATTAATACAAGTTAGTGCACCATAATTAAAATAATTGCTAAACGTGAGCACTTTGAAAGTCTCTGAAAGCCCAGAGACAGTTAAATCAGTCCTTCTCTATAGGTGCTCTAATCTAGAGGAAGGGATATTTATCACGTGGGACATATGAGCTGAAGATAGAGGAATATACAAGATGCTTTGACACAGTACAGATGGCTCCACAGGGATCTAATTAACATTTGATCCCTCGGAGTGCTGTGGATAGAAACCCAGGTTGAGGACGGAAGCAAGCACAGGAGCAGAGGAGCTCCAAGAAACGTGGAGGCGGACTTCAGAAACTGAGTGAAAATTTGGTAACAGTGGAAAGTGCAATGGATGGATACAGTCCACGTGTCATGTCCCGGGAAGGCTTCGGCATCTGGATCATTCGATTTTTTTTTTTTTTTTTTTTTTTTGTGTGTGTGTGGTGGTGTGTGTTGGTGGTGTATGTGTATGAATGTACTGTCTGCATGTAGGTCTGTGCACCCGTGTCTTGCAATGCCGCGGAGGTCAGAAGAGGGTGTCGGGTTCCCCTGGAACTGGAGTTCTCCTGGAATTGGAGTTACAGACGGTTCTCAGCCACCATGTGGGCGCTGGGGATCGAACCTGGGTCCTCTGCAAGAGCGGTCGGTGCTTTTAACCGCTAGGCCATCTCTCCAGCCCCTGGATCATTCGATTTTACACTGAGTTCCACACAAGCACAGCTTGGAGGAGGAAGCTCAGGGGCATTTTTGTATGCTTCCTGTTTCACCGAGAAAAAGATTCTGCGCACACACTCTAAATGTTACACACAAATTTTAATGATCAGATACCAACAGTCAAGTAATATGAGCTAACAATTCAATCATTTGTTTGCATTTTGCTGTTAAAGACCAGACTGGCCTTGAGTTTACAGATATCTGCCTGCATCTGCCTCTGGAGTGTTGGGACCAAAGGCGTGCAACACCACATACAACGGGAGCCTATTACTCTGTGAACCACTCTTAAATGCTGTTTTACTTATACATTGGAAACGTTAACAAAGTAAAAAGACTTGACTCCCCACACATTTGCAAGAGCAGTTTTATATGTTCTGCACCCAATGATTTGATAGTGAAGTAATAATATCTTCCCAAATAAACAGTTCATATTTTATAACAGAGATACATACTATTGTAACGAGCACTCTGGCTGTCTCTGACTTTACTTACAAAACCTCATTACATTCTGCTTGCTTTAAAAAATGTTGTTTGCTTGAGTTTATAACTCCATGCTTTTCCAAACTCTTGCTGTTGTTAATCGGCCCTCGAGCACTACTGAGGGATTCTGGGACAGCAGTTTTATTGTCTGACTCTAGCTCTCCTCATTTTGATGCGGTTCATGCCAAGATGGCACAAAGACTTCTGCAGAGCAAAGGTGAACTTTCTAGATACTTGTGTTTGAGCAGCAGAGCATGGAGCAGCTGTAGCATGCTGCTTCGCACACAGCCTTCTACTGGAACTGCCAAGGTCAAGTTAGCTTCAGCTCTAAGGTTGGTGGGAACAGACTTGTCCGTCTGGACCGAACTCTAAAAGGACAGGAGGTTTGAAAGAAGGGGAAAGGAAAGTTCGCTATACCCAGGATTTCATTTCTTTGGTGGTAATGCAATACTTAACGAGCTACATGACATAAACAAAAGGACATAAGCTGTGGCACCAGAGACCCTGGGGTTTTGCTTTTAATCTTTCATTTCCTGGTGGTGTGATACTTGAACTCTGTGAGATAGGAAAATTCTTCATTTCATAAACTGTTACAAAAATCAAATAAATTATTTGTGAAAATGTTTTTAGAAATGACAAAGTTCATGATGAAGTTAAAAAATTTTTGTTTTCCGGGCTGGAGACATGGCCTAGCGGTTAAGAGTGCCGACTGCTCTTACAGAGGACCCAGGTTCGATCCCCAGCACCCACATGGCGGCCCAGAACCGTCTGAAACTCCAATTCCAGGAGAACTCCAGTTCCAGGGGAATCCGACACCCTCTTCTGAGCTCCGAGGCATTGCGGGACACGGGTGCACATACTTGCATGCAGACAGTACATTCAAACACATACAGAAATAAATAAAAAATTAAAAAAAAGAATTTTTGTTTTCTTATAGATAGTTATTTTTAGGTAATTATTTTAATAGTCATTATAGTAAAATAGCAGGTGACTAAAATGTGTCTGTCTCTAAACTGAAACTAATGTCTTCTAAAACTCTTGCCGTGTCAACCTTGGAATCCCTAAATCTAGGCTCATAGCTAGAACACTCTATTTGCCCATGGAGAAAACTGACCTCCGAGGTTGCAATACAATGGCCAGGTTTGTGTGACTTTTCTGCTTAGGACTGAGACTTACTTTTGGGAGATTAATTCATTTCTTATGAGAACTAAAGCTGTAGCAGTCTGTGTTACAATTACCTGCCACAAGAGTAAGTTTATGTCATGGAATATTTTATCTGAGGTTGAACTGATACTTGTGTAAATGTTATATCTGTGCATATGTAAAATATAAAGGTTGTTTATAATAGAGTATTGTCTATTACAATACAGTAATATATAAAATTATCATATGTATATAGTAAAAGTAGATAGATATATCATTATGTAATATTTAGTAAAAAGAAAAAGACTTATATGCTCTGAGGTGAAACCAGAGTGTCATATAACATTTAGGGTAAAATTATTTCAATATGAAGAGTGACATTTAAAAGAGCATTGAGCTGCTCTGCTATAACAGTAGTCATTTTTTCCCCCAGGAATTTGACGAGTTATGAGTCTCTGAACAGTAACCACTTCAAGAAAGATACCAATAGTAATCTCTAGTTATTAAAACAAGTGTTTAGAAATAAATTTGATACATAAATCTCAACTCTTTAACATATAAATAGCAATAGGCACCTTATTGAGGCTTATAATTTCTACAGCCATGAGTTTTGCCCTGGCTTATAGTACTGCACCTAAAATCCAACCAGAAAATAATTGGTTGCAGCCATGAATCATGCCACCTTTATACCAGTGGGCACATCTTGCCTGGCATGTTCATAGTATGGCACACAGGACCCATAATCAGGCAGGAGTGTTGGTGACGATTCTCCGCCAGAAGCCTGCATAGCACTCTAAATGCTAGCCAGCAAGGAGGCAGCTTCCAGTGCAGTCCAGCTTGATTTCTCCATGTCCTAGAATCAAAGTTTATGGCAGCTTCGATGGTCAGATCTTATGATCCATCTAGTTCTGGTGTGTAGCCTATGTTACATGGAGTGGGCTGGGAGAAGCTCAGAGGACTTCCCTAACTATTCCTGGGAGGTAGCCAGCCCGGAACTAGGCTCAACAATCATATGGCTCCTGTGAGTAACTTAATTTTTACTGTTTTTACAGATGCTTTCTCAAATACATAAGGAAGGCACTCAACAACTTATACATGATATCTCTATTTCTATCTATAAATTATATAATGAAACCTTTTAACAGATGATGGGCAGGATCCGAAGGTCCATTGGCATCTGTTATAGGCAAGTACCAACCAGTCTTGAAATTCAATGACTAAAAGGACACTAACAAAAAAAAATGTTATCAGGATTCAAAATAACATGAAAAAATTTTACCATTCCTGTCAGTTGTTCTGTCAAGCAGCACAGGTTACAGTGGCATGGATGGGAGATACTATCTAACACTCTGTGCCCACGGTCATTCTCTACAAATCAACCAGGCTTCTCATCCTGGAGCACTGCTGTGCATCCCCACAGACTGCATGGCTATCTCCTGAGGTTTGGACTTGCCACCTCTGCTGCTCTGGCTGCTCCCTGGTTCTGACAGTCTCTGGTTGCTGCCATGTTGTCGACTCTCCATCTGTCACAATTGGCTGCTGAAAAGATCTTGGGCTGAGTTAACAATCTCCACCCTCTCTGTATTTTCTTCAAAAAATAATTCTAAAATTCACATGAAACCTAAGACTCACATACAACCAAATCATCTTCGAGCAAGAGCAGTAAAGCTAAAAACATCATCGCACTTACTGATTTTAAAATGAATTCTAAAGGGACACTTATCAAAACAGCACAGCATTGGCTTTACAACAGACATGTTAAGCTGGGCATAGTGGGGCGTGCTTTTAATCCCAGCACTCAGGAGGAAGAGTGGGAAGATCTCTATGGGATGGAGGCCAGCCTGGTCCACATAGTGAGTTCCAGGCTAGCTGTGGTTACAGGGAGATCCTGTATAAAGACTAAGAACCACCAACAAAAATACCCAAACAAACAAAAACCAAAATAAAATCAAAGGACAGCAACCAAAAAAACCGCAGATGCGTTGACCAATGGAATAGAACAGAGAGCCCAGAGACAACTGCCTTTCTCTCACATATCTATGGTCAATTGCTCTTCAACAAGGCTGTCAAAAATGCATACTGAGAATAGGACAGTGTCTTAAAGAAATAGTGTTAGGAAACCTAGATATTTACAGGGAAAGGAATAAAAATGACCACTTATATTTTTAAAAATTGTCAAAATGGTCTAACAACGTGAGCACACGACTTGAAGCCATAAAACTCTTAGAAAAATTAGGAGGGGGGTTGGAGAGATGGCTCAGTGGTTAAGAGTGTCCACTGCTCTTGCAGAGGACCCGGGTTTGATTTCCAGCACTCACATGGCAGATAAAAACAGTCTTAGGCCGGATGTGGTGACGTTTGCCTTTAATCCCAGCACTTGGGAGGCAGAGGCAGGCAGATCTCTGTGACTTCAAGGCCAGCCTGGTCTATAGAGAGAGCTCCAGGCCAGCTGGGACTAAAGGGAGACCCTGTCTCAAAAAGACAAAAAGGAAGATAGAAAGAAAGAAAAAAAGAAAGAAAGAGAAAGAAAGAAAGAAAACTTAGGAGGAAAAGTTTTAGTGTCATTAGGGTGATGATGGCTTGATTGGCTCTTCTTTAAACATTTTCCTTTCTTTGTTTGTGGTGTGGGGGATTGGACCTCTAGTCTCCCATGCGCTTTTCCACTAAGCCGTGTGTTCAGACCCCTGGTTGGTTGGATGTTTGGCAGCTATGTGGAAGATGGGATGAGGCAGGTTCAGTACTTGGGATGGAACTGTAAAATCTACAGGGTTTGGTTTGAACCGTTTTTTTTTTTTTCAGACTGTTGTTCACACCAGTTTAGTGCCACCAAGGTGTGGCCCAAAAGTCTCTTCATGACCTCATTCCTTATTACTTATTTAAATCATCAAATTCTTTGAACAACTCTGGCTTTCTGCTTCAGATCCACCAACACAGAGTTTTCAGACATGAGCATGTGTCTTTGTAAAATGCTCCGGCTGAAGTTTGATCTATGGCTCAGCCTTTTTGAAATGATGATCAAAGGCTCTGTACACAGAGCGTGGGCCTAGGACCAGAAGCACCACATCGTCCAGGAGACCTTGAAATGCAGAATGCAGTCTCTGTCTCCAGCAAGCTCCCCAAGGGCTCCCTGGGTCTCTGTCCACCCTCCCCTTCCTGCAATCCATCTTCCCGTTTCTATTCTCAAGCTGGTGGATCTTTCTCATTGAGGCTACCAAGGTCCTCTTTAAATCTAATTTGCTGTATCTGAAACTGATACTTATTTGAACCAGACTTTGAAATGAGGACCCTCTGTGTTCTCTCTGTGTTTGGTTGGTTCCTTGAAACTAATCTTTTTCTGCCTGTCCGCTGACTGTCAAGGTGTTGTTCTAAGCTCCTCTCTCACTTTACACCCATTCTTATCTTGACAATGTCTTCCCATCGCTCCATTATTCATCATTTATATATACAATGAAGAATTATGGGGGACAACACTGGTGCCAGATGCTTTTCTGGGCGCTGGAGGCACACAATTCTCCCCTAGGGCCTTTCCTACAGCATGAGCAGCCTGTCCTCTGGAAGTACAGTGGAAGGGTCACCTTGTGGGGCATCTTGCAGGACGCCTTTACATTGTTTCAGCTTAGATCTTCCCCCACCTTGAATGTTGCACAGGTATTTTATATACAATATATGTATAATAATAATAATAACAACAAAATAAGCAACTACAAGTTGATTTTGCATTTTTCTATTATTTTCTTTTTTTATGTGTATGAATGCACTGTCTGCATGTAGGTTTGTGCACCCATGTCGTGCAATGCCTCGGAGGTCAGAAGAGGGTGTCGGATTCCCCTGGAACTGGAGTTAAAGACGGTTCTCGGCAGCAATGTGGGTGCTGGGGATCGAACCCAGGTCCTCTGCAAGAGCAGTCAGTGCTCTTAACCGCTAGGCTATCTCTCCAACCCCTGTTATTTTCTTTAATCAGTCAGGATTAGTTATTTCATGCTGTGTAACAGCATGAAATCTCCAAATCCTGGTGGTTTAAAGAAAACACAGGTTAGTTTCTTACTTATATTATGTATGTTTTGTGGGATGTTGGGGGGCTGTACTCATTCAGGTCTTTCAGAGTCTGAACTGAGGAAGCAGCTCCCATCTGGAAGGCTCTTGTATTAGCAACCAGATACCTCTGCCTAGAAATAACACTTGCTACATTTGCCTGTGGCTTTGAACTTGTTTCAAGGAGCTACCCAAGAGACTGGAGCCTGTGACCCCACTGCCTTTCCGAGTAGAATGGAAAAGAACTGAATTGTCTGCCTAACAGTGCTTACAGGCACACTGCCACACATGTAAGGGCCTCCGATCCCTAACCACACAGCCTTTCCTCTTGTATTCTTATGAATTTTGCTTTGAAAGTTCTATTGTCTTTATTACTTCAGCCTTGGTAAAGAGCCTAGTCTTTTCTCACTTGGGTTGTGACAGTGGCTCCCAGTTCTGCTCTGTGCTTGACCCCTTCAAACATCTCCTCACTGCCACAATGTTCCTTCTCATAAGACCATTCAGAAGTTTGTCATTACCACATGGTATATTACAAACCTTTGATCTGACCTATCCTTCACTTTGGCCTCCGCTGCCTCTCCAGCCTGTTCCCGGTTCCCTGTGTATTAACCATACTGGATAATTTGCCACAAGATTTGTCTATTGCTTTTGACTTTTACTCTTTTTAGAAAATGCTTTATTCCCTATTATCTCTCCCTGTTTTCCCTACAAATATGTTGTTTCAACATAGAAAATCTGTAACCCTCCTTGAAAATGTGCAAGAACACTCTCCCTTAAGAAAACTCTCCGGACTTTCTCAGATGGAATGACAACTGCCTCCTTATTTTTTGTCAGCAAATTGTCCTAAGCATGTCATTCTCAAAGCACATGGTTTCTAGTTTTTAGATTACATGTTTTCTTCACTTAACTAATCTGTGAACATCTTGATGTTTATGAAACCATATGTTCTCAGTAGAGAGTAAATATGCAGTTCTTGGTACATAAAGCATGCAAAGTAAATGTGTTACACATAGCTGAAGACACAAAGAAATCACACATTAAGAAGACACGTTCTGAAAGCATATAATGAGTGACTTAAAATAAAACATGCTTTGCTCAGAGTGAGAAGTGTGTACTATGTGCATGTCCGTCTGCCTTGTCACAGCCCAATTCTTAGGCAAGTTAACCCTCATAAACTTCTGCTACTTTTCTCTAACACCCTGTGAAGATTGTTGGAAAGTCAACTCAGTTAATGGTTATAGTGAAGGCATTTAGCAGCCTCTATTAGCTTCTTACTGCAGCTATAACAAATGATCACATACTCAGTTATCTCAGAGTTATGAAGGTCAGAAGTTCAAAATAGATTTCACTGGGCAAAAATCGCCCTGGGGGGGATTTTACTCTCCTAGATTATTCTAGGAGAGTAATCTATTTAATTACTTGTCCTAATTTCTAGAGGTTTCCTATTCATTGTCTTGTGGCTCCATTTTATCTTCAAAGCAAATAATGTCCTGTTGAGTCTTTCTCACAGTTTGTGACTGTTTACACCCTCGTTTTCTTCTCAGGACCATTGTGATTACATCAGAATCTGTTGAGTAATCTAGAACAATTCTTCATCTTAAGATCCTTAATTTAATTGCATCTTTAATGTATGTTTTGCCACATAAGTTACATAAAACAACATAGTTATGGCTTCTGGGAACTAGGACATACTCATTTCTGTGGAAGTATTATTCTGCCAATCACGGTGTTCTGATTCATTATAAAGGATTGTTAACATTTGGCAATTATCATTAAAACTCTAGATTATTTCTTAGACTTCATTAAAACTTTGGAGGGTTTTTACTTTGGAGGGCAGAAATTCTTGAGTCACACATCCTGGATGTACTGACCCTCCACTAATAGCTTAGCAGAAAAAGCCACAGGTTTCTCATTTCAAAAATGGGGTAAAAGATTCACATTAGAAATTTAGCCATTTTTTGGTGCAGGGATATACTTTATAGTAAAATTAGTATAGAAAATTGATATTTATTTAAAAGTGCCTTAGTCGCCCCAAATTTGAAAAATTTGCTGTAATTAATATTGTTTTGTAAAAATGAGCAAGATTCCTGTGAGCTAAGAGTTTGTGTATCTGTACTGACTAATAGGATCTCAACAGTGAGCCTGGAAGGAAAATGCTTTTATTTTCTTTATTTCATTGAGAGTTTGCTCAACTAAAGCTGGAAAGAGGTATAAAGGGGATTTAAACTCAGGGGACAAGACTGCAGGAATTGTTCTCTTAGCCCTATGCTTTAGGCTCCTGGTCCTCTGCATGTTAGATAGCTCACCATGGTACTGGTCAGCAGCATTTGATGTTGATGAGTTGTCATTTTTGCAAAACTGCTTGACAAATGACCAACTATGGTTAAAGTTGGTATTTCAAGAGATGCTTGAAATAAAATTTTCTAGAGAGTTCAGACTTTTCAGAATGAATCCTTGGAGCTGGAGAGATGGCTCAGTGGAGAAGAACGCTTGCTGCTCTCGCAGACAACCCAGGCTTGGCTCCCACATGGCAGTTCACAGTCATGTGTAACTCCAGTAACATCCAGATCCAAGGAATTTGGTACTCTCTTCTGGCCTCCACTGGCATCACACACACACACACACACACACACACACACACACACATTATATATATACACATGTTGGCAAATACACACATAAAATTAAAAACAAACTCCTGTCTCTTTTAATATCTCTCTCTCCTCCATTCTTTTTTCTTCTCTCCTTTATCTGTTCCTTTCCTTTGCTTTCCCTCCTAACTATCCATTAGGAACATTAATTTAAACAACTACCAAATATAATTTTTTCTGTATTCTGCTTTGACACATAGAGGGCAAGGAAACTGCCTGTTCTTTTTAAGAAACTCGTTTTCCATTCAATATTTTCTATTTTTTATGGTTATCAGAATTTTTTATTGAGCATTTGTACATTTCATACAATGGTTCCTAATCATATTTTTGTCCCCCATTCCTCAGCTCCCCATCAGAACTCATGCATTACATCATCCAGTCAAGCTTTTGAACCCAGATGTCCTTCTGTGCAAAGTCCAGTCAGGATATCTAGAAATCTTTTTAAAAATTTATTTATTTATTTATTTATTTATTTATTTATTTATTTATTTATTTAGTGTATGAGTGTACTGTCTGCATGTAGGTTGGTGCACCTATGTCATGCAATGCGGCAGAGGTCAGAAGAGGGCATCGGATTCCCCTGGAACTGGAGTTAAAGACTATTCTTAGCCACCATATAGGTGCTGGGAATCGAACCCAGATCCTTGGCAAGAGCAGTCTGAGCTCTTAACCGGTGAGCCATCCCTCCAGCCCCAGGATATCTAGAAATCTTAAGCATGGCATACTCTTCCTTACCCAGCGGTAATTAGTCCCCAGTAGCTCTCAGTCCAGGGCCAGTCCCCCACCCATTTCTCTTGCTCCACTCTGAGACCTTGTCTGAGTTTGCATGGATCCCAGGCCTAATGCGAACATGGCCACAAGTTCACACGTGAAAGCTTCCAGCATCTGTCAGCCTCTGCTTCCCTACGTTCGCGCACCAGCCCTGGCTCTTACGATCTTTCTGCTTCCTCTTCTACAATGATCCCTGAGCTGTAAGTGAATGAGGTTTAATTTAAGAGTCCTGTCCAGGGAGACACATTCTGGAGGCTCCCATTCTTTGAAGCTTGATTAGTTGTGGCCTTCCATTTGCATCACACTCTGTTGTGTAAGGAAGCTTTGCTGGTGAGAATCAAGGCATGCACTCGTTTTCTCTCTGACCCTCGTGCCCCTATGCTCCACAAGTCAGGCGTAGAGGTCCAACTGTAGATGTCTCTCCTAGGATTGGCCATCTTTCAGATGTATACTTTCTGAGAACTGTTGATTATTGCCCAGACAACAGAGCACCAATAGAGGTAGCTTGCTGTGCAGGTCATTATGGTAACTAGGCTTTAGGGCTGAGTTGTACCATTGATTGATTTTTCTCCCTTAGCATTGTGCATATTATCATCTAGCATTCTGAGCAGTAAACTTCAGGTAGAAGGCTTAATATTTTCTAAAAGAAAATATAAATCAGTGTTTTGAAGGATGTCTTTGGATAAACATGTGTCAGTAACATTTTCCCCACAAGATGAGCTAGATGACTCAGCTTGCTGTTCTTGCAAAAGACCTGAGTTCTGTTCCCCGCACTCACATGGCAGGTAACAACCACCTATAACTTGAGGGCAGCGTGTTATTACGCCCACTTCTGGCCTCCATTGGCATTGCAGGAGTGGTTGCACTTGCATGCATGCAGGTGAAACTCTCATACACATAAAATAAAATAAGAATTATATAGGCAAAATCATTAAGAAGACTAATGATTATAAAACCATTAAGAATGACTATTACTCCCAGAAAACCAGGCAGTGAATGATCTCCCTCATTTGTGGATGCTAACACCAAATCCCCAGATGAAAGGCAAGCTGAACAACATTATTGTTATATTTCTGTTTATCTGAAAGCAACTATGTTGTTATAATGTAAATCTCTTAACAGACTCTAGAATCGATCCACCACTTACTTTCAGACTCTGTAATTTCTGTATATGAGTGGAAAGTATGTATTCATATTCTAGAGTAATATAAAATTAAAGGAGAAAAATGTGAATTCCTAAACATAAAAAAAGAATGACTATTACAACATTTCATGTGAAAAGGCTCTCATTTGGTAGACTTCCTCAGGGGTATTAATGTAAGGAATTAGCATTTGTTAAGCAGAGCTGGCTGCTGTCTCAGGGTTAGCATGATAAGAAGTCAACTTAATGGATCTTATTCATTAGAACTACATTAACAGAAACATATTATGTGAGAAATCTATGCAAAAATTAGCAAGGGAGGGAACAACTAACAAAGGAGTGAAATTATATGCAATTATCTAGAAAACTTTTGTATGAATGCAATGCATTTTATGTAATAATCAAGCTTCATATGCATTTATTTTGATCTACAATAAATTCTGAATCATTTGAAAGTGGAAAACAGTGAAATGGTTTTTTTTAACATTTTTTTTATTGATGCTTTGTGCATTTCATACATCATTTTCCAATTCAGTTCAGGCATATCTCCCCTTCCCCCCACCCCAACCGAGATCATGCATTCTGCCATGACTGTCCTGCATATTTCTCTCAGTTTTTTTTTTTCCATTTTTTAGCTATAAGTGATAATCCATGAGTACAAGCATCCTTCATGTAAAACCAATTTGCAGGCTGTTGTGCCCAAACCCCCACAGCCCCACCTTCCAGCGGGGAGTGAGGGGTTGTATGTTCAATCAGGTTAATCAAATGAGGGTCCAGACTACATTGCTGTAGTTTCACCCTTCACCCCAATCGCAGCCCTTTTTTTGTCCCTCACCAAGTGGATTTGGAACTTCTTCACAATCATAACGGGTTGAAGACAGTTACCTGCATGACGTGCCTTCACTTTCTGCTCCAGTGTTTTATTTAGAATCCTTTGGCAGATGAAACTGTTGACCTTAGCTGGCCAGAAAACAGCTGCTTTTCTATTTTGACTTGGAGTAAATGTTTTCCAAGTGTCAGGCACATGTGGAGAAATTTTTTCCATAGACTGATATTAAATGCTATATTTATTTTCTTTTATGTTTAATGATCCATGGGAATATTTAGAAAAGTGAGAGAGCCTAATTAAAGCATCCACTACAAGTGTTTTTAGAAAAAAAACTCTGTCATGTATCTCAAAGGACAGCTCAACATTTCATTTACTTTCGTTGACAATGCTATATTCTTGAATCACAGTCTATTTTGATAAAGTTAAAAATATACAATATTTTTCAAAGTTTGAAAAGTTTCTGTCTATACACAAACTAAGTGATTCTCAATAACCTTGTAGCCAACTCTCTATTTTATGACCAGTCAATAATCTTAGTTTATTGATGATTTCTTATTTCATTCATATATAGCTCTGGTGTTTAACTTCTGGCCCAAGATGCACGTAATTTAACTTCTCCATTTATTTTGTGCTATAGTCAGCATTTTATCTAGCTTGGATTCTGCAAATCATTGTAGTAAATATTGAAGTGCAGTTATTTTTGTAAATCCTGAAATTTAATTCAAACTCTGGGGACATGGGAGGCTGAAAGCAAGCGGGCTTCACTGTCTGTGGATGACAGAGACAGTAGAGAATGTGTGTCCTGGGTCAAGAGTTTACAACAATAGGCAAAATGGAGAAACAGACAGGAACCCTGCCAGACTCAACACATGTTATTCCTGGCGAGTGTTAGCTGGGGTAGAACTATCCAGCATTCCTCGGGTACCAGGAACCAATACTCAGAGTCTAAACCTGAAATTCTCAAGAAAGTAATGGTTTTTCCTTAAGGGCCATGTGATTCATGATCAAAGAAAAACTCTACTACTGCCCTCTGTCCTGACAGAGAATGTGGCTGCCATCTTGATCTTTGTGTTTGCCAGAGTAGGAGAAGACCTAAGAAAGGAGCTCTAGCATTTTCTTGATATTTAGTTTATTTTGTCTTTCAGGAACATTAAAAAAGACCTATTTGAAATCAAATGGCACTGAACCTCTAGTGACCGACGGCGAAGTCCAAGGGCCTGGAGTTACTCTCATAAATAAGGGTTATAATGAGAGCACAGGGATCTCCCTCATACCCCACAACCAACCTACTACAGCCTGGACTCCCAATGCTTCTGTCTCTGGGGATCAGATACACAGAAATACAAGTAAGTCTGAAGTTGTAAAACGCAAGGGCCTTCATGTCTGTGACAACCGATGCACTGAACTTACACTCGAATGTACACTCATGGATCATGCAGGTGGGAGCCAGTCATCCAGGTGGGCTATCTGAGGGCCAGTCCTTAAACCTGAAATGACAGCAGATCTACAGGCAAGGCTGAGATAGAAGAAGACGTGAAATGTAGCAATGCCGCTCAATGTCTCTGAGCTAGTCGGCGTCTGTACTGCTGGCCTAAGTATGAGCCATGTGTTGATGAGATAATTAAGTTAAAGTGCTTATCTTGTTGTTGGAACTTTGCTAGCAGGATCCTCTTCCATAACAGAGTGATTCCTGCTTGTTTTTGAGGTGCAAGTGTGTTCTTTATGTCTTCGTTCTTTGCTTATTAGCTGTGAGAGATTTTCATCTTGGTGGCTGAAAAATAATCACACCTTAAGGAAGATGGTAAATGCCAGACTCTTGCTGTGTATACACAAAGGGAAGGTTTTGCTAGTTTTTTTTTTTTTCCAGAAAAAGAGCTAGACAAGAGAGAAAAGACATCACGGAGTTATCACATAGATGTGAGTCCATCCATACGCAGCCCAGAGAACTTCAGTCAAGTTACCTGACCTCCAGGTTTTACGGGGTGGATTTTGTGTGCAAAGGATGTCTGGTCTAATTCAACCTGATAAAAAATAATTAAGGCCTTTCCTGCAGTTATTCTGGCTCTTATTTTTCTACTTCCTCAAAGAAGGCTATGTCGTAGGAAATGATACAAGACCCATCCATCCCTGAAAACATTCTTTCCTCTATCATTCATGAGAACCCACTAAGGAATATCACATCTTAGGTCAGGGACAGAGCCAGAAAGGGAAAGATTAAGATTTTAGCTTTTAGCTATCATGGTATAGATTTGCCAGTGCTTGAAAAAACAACACAGGATTATTTTGTTTCTCTAGCTTAAAAAAGACAGACTGCTTGGATTTCATTATTTCTCAGAGCACCTATAGATGTTAACTATTTTTTAGGCTTAGTGTTCACCAGAGATTCAGGTAGAGACATGTTTACTACCTGACAGCAATATTGCAAAACAGTTAGGCAAGTTGAATATATTTTCCTCAGGAGTTTAATTTTGAGGTTTTATATTTTGCTCATGTTTGAGCCCTTCATTATTCTCGAGGATAGTGTTTTCTATCAGAAGTAATTTAAATAAAAACAGTCCAGCTAATGTGATTGCAATTACCCAAATTGTTATTTTCTTCTTCTAAGCAGATTTGTCTGTAGTTTGAAAGTTCTATCATTTGTTAAGATTCAAATAAGCTTGACAAGCACATGCCCAGAAGAGTAAAACAGCACATAGCAGGTACCGCTCAGCTGGAGATCTTGGTAGAAATATGTTTGACTCATTTTTTTCTCTTCTTCTGGCTGGAACATTACTTGAAAACATGAACTTAATTTGATTCGTAGATGCAATTCATGTGAAATTACAATGATTATATGGAGAGGGGGCCGAAGCCTTTGGAAATACGGTGACCTACCTGTGTTGCGAGCGCCCTTGACTACATGCTAAGTAACTCCTAGTACACTGTCAGCATTAGCTGAAAACACTTATTACAAGGGACTTTAAAAAATATTTTATGTATTATTTTTATTTTATGTGTATGAATATATTGTCTGCATGCATGTAAGTGCCCCCATGTTATACAGTGCTCACGGAGGTCAGAAGAGGGCTTCAGATCCCCTTGGAACTAGAGTTACAGATGGTTGTTAGCCTGTGTGTGGATGCTGGGAGTAGAACTCGGGTCCTCTGCATGAGCAGCCAGTGCTCTTAATTGCTGAGTCATCTCTCCAGCCCCACATGAGACTTATTTTCAAATAGTGCAGTAACTGTATCAGGCTGAGGTTATAGGGGTTTTGATAGTTTTCAAGGCCTCTTGGATATTTTATTTGTGATCCCTGTACTTAACAGATGAGATTCACAGCATAGGTAGTTTCACACTTAATTTTTTTTAA
>VZQC01010063.1:2318568-2423992 GCA_009823505.1 Rhizomys pruinosus | reverse complement strand
ATTAATTAAAAAAGAAATTTTAGCTTATCTCTTTTGATACTTTCAATTAATATTTCTTTCTTCTTCTCATGAAATTCACATAATATGTTTTTGTTCAACTGACAGCATCTTACCCATAGGTCCTTAGGCTCCATTTACTTTCCTTTGATTATTTTTCCCTTTGATTTTTCCCCTTTGACTCTCAGACTTGATAATTTCCATTTTACTATATTCAGATTTGATGATTATTACTTTTGATTATTCAAAGACATCTTTGAGTACTGTTGATTAAATTTTCCTTTCATCGAGTATACTTTTCAGCTGCTGAATTTCTTTTGGGTTTCTTTTCTTGGTTTATGTTTTCTATATCATCACTATCATCATTATTTGCATCATCACTATCATTTGCCCAGAGGTGATTTTCTTGACTTTTCCTTGTGCATGGGGCTTGGGAAACCTTAATGCATGTTTGGGTGATCTAAAGATTTTCTGTAAAAATTTATTAATTGTATATTTTCATTTAAAGTTTTGTGAAATAATTAATTAAGCCTCTTCTAATTTACTTGGATAAGCAGCTTATAAATTCCATTATGGGGCTTTGGCACAGGGATGGCTTTCTATCTACAATTACAGAGGCCAGAAGGAAGGAAGCATTGGATCCCCTGGAACTGGAGTTATGGACAGTTGTTAGCCTTCATGTGGGTGCTGGGAATTGAACCCAGGTCCTCTGTGAGAGCAGCCAGTGCTCTTAACTACTGAGCCATATCTCCAGATTAGATATTTGATGTTTATAAGAAATAACTGAAAGCATACTTGATATTCTCTATTGAAGAATAGTAGTGACTCAAATGGAGAAAAATGGTACCAGGCTCACTCAGCCAGGATTCAGGGTGGTAGATGGTTCCTGAATACATAACTTGTGTTGTAGCAGCCAGCGTACTTGGCATATTTGAGCAGAACAATGAGGGTACTAACTCCTTAATATAATTATTTTAAAACTTTAATAGTTTTGTATTTTGTTTCTGTTTCTTTCATACTAATTAATTGTATTTATTGTTGGGTTAAAGTTTTAAATATCCAAGTGTTTCTATAGTTGTATGTATGCCTGTGAAACTTTCTTCCTGTTAAAAATGTTGCATATTAAATCATAGTTCCTCAGCATGAGTTTGTTGCTACATACCTGAGATTCAGTTGCGTGTGCCACACCACAAGAAAAAGTGTTGATACTATATGGTAGAGATCTTAAGTTTTTTGGGCCAAGGACTCCTTTGGCATGCTGGTGAGGCTAAATGCTGTTCCAAATAATATTTTGGTGCTAAAAATAAGTTACAAAGAATTAAAATGTAGTTATTAAATATTAGAAACTTGAATTCATGATATAGTAAAATACATGTTTATTCATTAATATATTTAATGGTGATATTTAGTAATAGATCAAAAGCCATAATTTTATAACAGGGATAAATACAAATAATCTTTTCAAATGTTTGCAATGTCTCTGTGTTTATTTGCTAATATCTATGATTTTTTTCTACATTTCTTGCCCATATTGGAAATATATTTTTATTTTTTAATTGCACTGTTATTTTTTGTAACTTTCATACATGTATATATGTTTTGATCAAATTCATCCTCAAAATCTCCCTTCAATTCCTCTTCTATCCCCCACAACACTTTTGCTTCCCAGCTTCATGTGCTTTGTTTCTAAACCCACTGGTGAAGACCAAACGGGATTCCTATGTACAGAGGAATGAAATTAGGTCCTTATCTCTCACTCTGCACAAAACACAACTCTAAATGGATCAAGGCCCTCCACATAAGGCCTGTTACCCTGAATCTGACAGAGGAGTAAGTAGTAAAAGTATCAGAACTGATAGGCACAAGAGAGGACTTTCTGAACAGGGCTCCTATAGCACAGCCATTAAGTCCAACAATGACAAATGGGAATCATGAAAACAAAAATCATGAAAGTAGAGCAAAGGACACCATCATTTGAATGAAGAGGGAATGAACAGAATGGGAACAAATCTTTATCAGCTATACACTGGACAGACAGTATCTAGAATATGTAAAGAACTCATAAAACTAAACTTCAAGAAAACAAACAATCCAATTAAGAATTGGGATATGGAACTAAAACAGAGTTCTCAAAAGAAGAAATACAAATGGCTGGGAAATACTTTTTTAAATGTTCAACATTTCTAGCCACCAGGGAAATGCAAATTAAAAGTACTTTGAAATTTCATCTAACCTCAGGCAGAATGGGTCAAATCAATAAAACAAATGACAACAATGCTGGCAGGTTGTAGGGAAAGGAGACATTTTCACTGCTGGTGGGAATGCATAATGGTATAGCTAATATCAAAATCAATCTGAATGTTCTTCAAAAAGCTCCCAAAGTTCCTAGAAAGAGATATGTCCTATGATACAGCCATACCATTCTTGAGCATATACCCAAAAGACTGTATACCCTACCACAGACATATCTACTCATCTTTGTTCATTGCTGCTCTATTCACAATAGCCAGGAAATGGAAACAACCTAGATGCCCATCAGTTTATGAATCAATGATGAAAATATGGTACTTTACATGGTGGAATATTATCCAGCTGATAAGAAAAACAAAATTAAGAAATATATAGGCAAACAGATGAAGCTGGAGATAATCATCCCGAGTGAGGTAACCCAGACCCAGAAAGACAAATATCATGTGCTCTGTCTGTACAGGGTGCTAAATTGAAATGTCCATAGAAATCAGGAAACTAGTGAAGGGCCATGAGGTAAATTGCAAGGGAAAGGGTAGAGAATGCAGTGGTTTAAAGGAGTAAAGAGGAATAATAGAACAGGACAAGTCAAATGGGGTGGAGAATGGGGGATCTGGGTAGAGGATGGAGTCTGAAAAGGGATAACTAATGCTAAGTCTTTGAAAAAATTATAATGGAACCTACAACTTTATAAGCTTTACAAAATGCTCACATATATCAGATATAAAAGGAGTTTAAATGGAGTTACTCTACAAGCTGAGATCAGTGCCTTTCCCATATACCATAGTCTGTTAAGTACAAAGCCCAGTGCCAGGTTACTCTCCACAACTTAATGGTAAGTCCCTATTGTTGAAGATAGTACATACTTGAATGATAAGATATGGAGAAACAAAATTGGCTTGGCATGGTGCCACATGCCTTTAATCCCAGCACTTGGGAAGCAGAGGCAGGTGGATATTTGTGAGTTCAAGGCCAGCCTGGTCTACATAGCAAGTTCCAGGCCAGCTGGAACTACAGGGAGACCCTGTCTCAAAAAGACCAAAAAAAAAAAAAAGATATGGAGAAATAAAAGTGGTATTATCCTGGAAGCTTCATCGCTACTGGGATGATGTGGAAGATTCTACGTACACTAATTGTGGAGAAAAGTAATCAACAGTCTTACTTAGCTGTGAACCTTAGCAGCTACAGTTACAACTGGCCTGGCAAGATATGCTTACTGGTACAATAGTGGCATGAATATTATAGGAGTAACCAACCACTTGCCGATTGATTTAAGATCCACTCCACAGGATGGAACTCATGTCTGGAACCATTAACTGGTCCAAAAATCTGTGACTGGCTAAGTCAGAACGAAGAAGCTAATATTATTATTCTGTTAAATGGACATAATAATAGACTGTCCCCTAAGTCCTTATCTCTATGCCCATAGATTATTACCCATATCTCAGCCCTCACCAGAGAAGCTTCTTTTTGCAGTAGATGGCGATTAATACAAAGACTCATGTCTGATTGGCATGTAGAGAATAAAAGACTGTTGAATATTCCACTATAAATGGGACATCTATATCCACTCTTCCCCCAGAGCTCAGGGACTATAGTGGAGGAAGAGATGGAAAGATTGTCAGAACTAGAGGTACTAGATAGATACAGAGAAACAAAATTTGCTGGGCATGAACTGGGCTAATGGACACATGAACTCACAACAGCTGTGAATATATGCACAAGACCAGTGCAAGACTGAACTAGCCACAACTCCAGCAAGGATTTGGGAAAGACTCATTGAACCCCACTCTGAGCTGAAGAGATATTGGCAATGGTGGCTGCTGGCAGAGAGAACGTTTTATTCAGAGATGCAGCCATGGAGAGGCCACCCATGCTCCACTAGATGGTCCTAGAGCCACAGTGGTAACCCAATAATGCAAATTTTTATTTGGGGATTGTAGAAACAGGCTACTTTTCCCATTTTTAAATAATTTTTAACTTATATTTGAAAATTTCACATGTGAGTGCAGTATTTACATAATTTCCACACTTCTTTCTTCCTCAAACTCCTCTTGTGTTCTCAAGTTAAAGATTTCTTCTATAATTATCATTGTTATACACACACACACACACACACACACACATGCATATCTACTCTACAAAGTCTACTGAGTCCATTTAGTGCTGCTCTTATGTACATGTGTTTAGGGCTGACCACTTGGGATTGGATAACCTATCAGGGGGCTCATCCCTAGAGAAGACTGAGTCTCCCTCTCTCAGCAGCCATTGACAGCTTATAGCTCTTCGTCTAGGGGTGGGGCCTTGTGAAATCTCCTTTATCTGCATTGACACATTGTCTGCTGTTATTATGCAGATCCTGTTTAGGCAACCATATTATTGAGATTTCATGGGTGCAATATCCCCATCATGTGTAGATGGCACTACCTAGCATCAGGTATCCTGCTTCTTTGGCCCTTGCAATCTTTCTGCCCCACCTTCCTCGATATCCCCTGACCATCTAGATGCATTGTCGATGCACCATTGGGCCTGAACACCTCATGGTCACTTACTATCTTCAATTTAATTGGTTCTAGATATCTGTAGTAGCCTATGTCTGCTGCAAAAAGAAGCCTCTCTTTGATGAGAGATGAGAGGTACACTTGCCTGCCATAGCCACCCTAAATTTTGTCTGACTGCTAAGGTCTTTGTATTCCATCAAAGAACACTTGATGTAGTGGAAAAGAATCTGTTGTTGGTGCCTAGCAGGGTTATTGACCAGTCTAAGCTGCCTCTTTAGGTCTTAAGACTACTCCCAAAGCCATAAAACTATGCTATTTGGACACTAGCTCTGTATGCTTGGCTAGGCACCAGTGTTGTATACAAATACCCATGTCCAGTTGTTGGCCCTCTGGTACATACTGAAACACATTATTCAGGCTTAAAAGTATGGTTAGGAGAGTCAGACATGACCAATATTGACACAACTAAGTAACTACAAGTAGTGTTAAGTTACATTCTTGTTTGGTTTTCAGCCTTCTAGTGAGGACCTGCAGAGTTCTTGGGAAACAAAGAAAACTCATCCCCATTCTCCTTCCCCCATCCTTATGATTTTCCCTGGGAGGTATTGGGTTCTTCTCCGAGAGCAAACTCAATGTGTTCTGCTGAGCTGGGGCTTTGGAAAGGGGTAATGGAACAGTTCCTGCCTCCTTCTTCTTTGGCAGCTGTCCCAGCCCTCCTCTCTTAAGGGTTTCTGGGACTGTATTCCAACTTTCTCTTAAATGGCTTCTTATATATCCTTCATATAATAGGTACCCCTAAAGGCAAGGTGCCTCCTACACATTGATAGAACAAATGAGAGCCAGTCCTAAAGGGCTGAAAGGGTTTGTGTCTCAAAATTATCCTCTCCAGTTTCATTATCACAATTTCCTCTTCAGGAAGAACAGCACAACCCCCTTAATACACGTAGAAGAGAAAACAGAAATAGTAGCACGTTGATACAGCCCTTCAAAAAAAGTCCTGCTCAAATTCAAGGACTAAAGCATTCAAAAAACAAAGGCTCAGATAAAAGTGAAGGTAAAACCCAAACTGATCTACTTTACTCTCTGGTTCTGAAAGAAAATTGGCACTGTATATATTTATTTGCCTGAATTATTCAATTTGATGGCTGTCTCAGGTTTTTGGTCTTTGTACAATTTTTGTATTGAGAGGGGAAAAAAAAAACCATCCATGGGAATCTGTTTACTGTTACTTGTGTCTTGGAGAATATGCCTTTTCACTTAACTTGTAGTTGAAATGAGTATAATAATGAACTTTCCAAACCCCACACTGTCCATCCGTTCACATTCAATGAAAACCATTCCTTGTGCTTTAGTGTTAACATGTATTCTTATTTTATTTTGCTGCTATGCATAGTTTACTTGATCTTTACACATGGTATTTCAGTTGATTAGACTTACAAAACTTTTTTATAATTATGTTACGCTATGGAAACTGATTCTGATATCTGTATTCTCTTTCAAGTTTTAAGAGATATTTAAATTCCAGAGGGTTCAGTTTAATATTCTATAAAGCATTTATTTATCAGCAGTTATTTGGTAGACACTGAGCTCTGATGCTGGGTTCTATGGACCATAAGTATGATAGAAATCCTGTCCAGCCAGCTGCTGAGCAATTGCCTTGAGACATGAATGTATTACCTGTAGTTTGAGAGATACGATAAGAAATTCGATGAGAGGTTCAAAGAAGGAAGAAAATATGATTCTATTTAATTCTTTTCATTTTAAGGAAAGATAATATCATTAACTTATACAACCTTAATGCTATAATAAATGCATCATTTCCTCAAGATTGAATTTTTTTGATATATTTATTTTTAGTTAAAAATATTTTTATTGAGCTTTTGTGCATTTCATCCAATAGTCCTTTTTATGTTTTAATGTACTTTTTTTTTTTTTAGACAGGGTCTCCCTATAGCCCCATCTGTTCTGGAACTCACTTTGTAGACCAGGATAGTTTGAACTCACCACAGTGATCTGCCTGCCTCTGCCTCCCAAGTGCTGGGATTATAGGTGTGCACCACCATACCTGGCTTGTTTAAAGAGATTTATTCTTTCTCATAAATCTTAGAACTGCAGAAAACAGAGACATAAATTTCAAGCTAAATCTATAGTAATATGTATTTATAGTAATATCAGTCAATGTGGTATTATTTTTACTAATGAATCGCCCACCTTGACTTACATATAAGGATTTGGTTCTGGGATCCACACAGGAGGGACACCATATGTTGTTTCACTTAACATGATAGCTACTAGCTCCAGCCATTTACCTGCAAAGTTCATCATGTCATCTTTCTTTACCACTGCATAAACTCCATTGTGTAGATAGACCACATTTTCATTATCCACTCATCAGTTGAGGGACACTTAGTTTGCTTCCAGTTCTTCACTATTGTGAAAAGAGCTGCAATAAACATGGTTGTGCATGTATCTCTGCTATAGGATGGATCTTTTGGGTATACACCCAGGAGTGGTATCACTGGGTCAAATGGTAGGTTCATTTTTAGTCTATTTTTGAAAAATTTTTATTTATTTATTTTTTAAGGATTCACAATATAAGAGCACAGTTGATTTTAGATCACATCAATGTTGCTCAGTTTGCCATACAATTAGGTAATTGGCTCCAGCATCCATAGACGAGGGATACCATTCATGGTTTGCTTTTCTGGGACTGTGTTACTTCACTTAGCATGATATCTTCTCCTAGCTCCATCCATTTACATGCAAAGCTCATGATGTCATCTTTCTTGACCACTGCATAGAACTCTATTGTGTAGATGTACCACATTTTCTCTATCCACCCATCAGTTGAGGGGCACTTGGGTTGGTTCCAGCTCTTGGCTATTGTGAAGAGAGCTGCAATGAACATGGCTGTGCATGTATCTCTGTGGTAAGATGAGTCTTGTGGGTATATACCCAAGAGTGGTATGGCTGGGTCAGGTGGCAAGTTCATTCCAAGTCTTCCAAGGGTTCTCTACACTGTTTTCCATAGTGGTTGTACGAGTTTACATTCCCATCAGCAGTGGATGAGTGTTCCCCTTTCCCCACAACCTCTCCAGCACTTGGTATCATTTGTTTTCTTGATCCTAGCCAGTCTTATTGGAGTAAGATGATATCTTAAAGTGGTTTTAATTTGCATTTCCTTAATTTTAAGTGATGTTGAACACTATTTAAGATGTTTCTCATCCATCTCTAATTCCTCACTTGTGAAGTCTCTGTTCAGCTCTTTGCTCCATCTTTTGAGTGAGTCATTTGCTATCTTTCTTCTTTGTTTTTTGAGTCCTTTATGTATTCTGGAAATCAATGCTTTGTCAGATGTATCTGCAGTGAAAGTTTCCTCCCACTCTGAGGGTTTTCTTTTCACTTCCTTGATTGTTTCTTTTGATGTACATGAGCTTTTGAGTTTAATGAGGTCCCATCTGTCAATTGTCGACCTTAATTCTTGAGCAGCTGCCTTCTGATTTAGGAAGTCTTTTCCTACGCCTATGTCTTATAGGCTACTGCCAAGTTTTTCTTCTATGGCCTTCAGAGTTTTGGGTTTCACATTGAAGTCTTTGATCCATCTGGAGTTGGCTTTTGTACAGGGTGAGAGGTAGGGTTTAATTTCATTCTTCTACAAGTGGTGATCCAGTTTTTTCAACACCACTTGCTGAAGATGCTGTCTTTCCTCCATTGTGTCTTCTTGGCCCCCTTGTCAAATATGAGGTGGCCGAAATTGTATGAGCTCAAGTTTAGATCTTCAGTTTTGTTCCATTGGTAAACAGGTCTGTTTTTGTGCCAGTACCAAGCTGTTTTTATGACTATAGCCCTGTAGCATATATAGTTTGAAGCCTGGTATAGAGATCCCCCCTGTATTGCTCCTTTCACTCAGGATTGCTTTGGCAATTCAGGGTCTTTAGTTTTTCCAAATGAAATTAAAGACTTTTTTTTCCCCAAGCCTGTGAAGAAACTCTTTGGGATTTTAATTGGGATTGCATTAAATCTGTACAAGAGTTTGGGTAGAATGGTCATTTTTACTATATTAATTTTTCTAATCCATGAGCATGGAAGGTTTTTCCATCTTCTGATGGCTTCTTCAAATTCCTTCTTCAGAGGTTTAAATTTTTTCTGTAGAGATCTTTGTTGTCTTTGGTTAGGTTTATTCCTAGGTATTTTATTGTTTTTGAGGCTATTGTGAGTGGGAAGTTCTCCTTGTATTCCTTTTTCAGTTGCTAGTTGTTGGTGTAAAGGAAGGCTACTGATTTTTCTAGGTTAATTTTGTATCCTGCTACTTTGCTGAAGCTGTTAATCGTTTCTAGGAGTTTTCTGGTGTTCTTAGCATCCCTTAAGTAAACAATCATATCATCAGCAAATAGGGATAGCTTGACTTTCTCTTTTCCAATTAGTACTCCTTTAATTTCCTTTTCTTGCCTTATTGCCCTAGCAAGTGTTTCAAGCACCATATTGAAGAGGAGTGGTCACAGGGGCAGCCTTGCCGAGTTCCTACCTTTAAAGGGAATGCTTCTGTCGTTTCTCCATCTAAGACGATATTGGCTGTGGGTTTCCCATACATGGCTTCGATTCCATTGAGGAATGATCCCTCCAATCCAATTTCCTCTAGGACTTTAAGCATGAGGGGATGCTGGATTTTGTCAAAGGATTCTTCTGCATCAATTGAGATGATCATGTGGTTTTTGTCTTTCAGTCCATTTGAATGTTTTATGGTATTTATTGATTTTCATATGCTGAACCATCCCTGCATCTGTGGTATGAATCCAACTTGGTCACGATGGATGATCTTCTTGATGTGGGTCTGTATATGGTTTGCAAGTATTTTGTTGATAATTTTTGCATCTGCGTTCATTAATGAGATGGGTCTATAGTTCTCCTTTTTGGTTGTATCTTTGCCTGGTTTTGGTATTAGAGTGATGCTGGCTTCATAGAAGGAATTTGGGAGAATTCCCTCTGTTTGTATCCTTCTGAACAATTTGAGTAATAATGGTTGTAAGTCTTTTTGAAATGTTTTATAGAATTCTGCTGTAAAACCATCTGGGCCTGGGCTTTTTTTTAGTTGGGAGGTTTCTTATTACATCTTCAATTTCTTCATATATTATGGGTCTGTTTAAGCTGTTGAGGTATTTAATCCATTTAGAGATGACTTTTTTACAAGGTGAAAGGTAGGGGTTTAGCTTCATTCTTCTAAAAGTGGTAATCCAGTTTTGCCAGCACCATTTGCTGAAGATACTGCCTTTCCTCCACTGAGTGCTTTTGGCCCCTTTGTCAAATATCAGGTAGCTGAAATTGCATGTAATCACATTCAGGTCTTCAATTTTTTTCATTTGTCTGTGGGTCTATTTTTGTGCCAGTACCATGCTGATTTTATGGCTATAGCTCTGTAATATAGTTTGAAATCTGGTATAGTAATCCCCCTTGCATTACTCTTTTTGCTCAGGGTTGCTTTGGCTTTTCAGGGTCTTTTGATGAGGATTTTTATTTGGATTTTACTTAGGGTAGGATGGTAATTTTTACTATATTAATTCTTCTAATCCATGAGCATAGGGAGTCCTTCCATCTGGTATTAGAGTGATGCTGGCTTCATAGAAGGAATTTGGGAGATTTCCCTCTATTTCTATCCTTTTGAATAACTTAAGTAATAATGATTTTAAGTCCTCTGGTAGAATTCTGCCATAAATCCATCTGGACCTGAGCTTTTTTTTAGTTGAGAGGTTTCGTATTATTGTTTCAATTTCCTCATATGTTATGGGTCTGTTTAAGCTGTTGATCTCTTCTTGGTTAAGCTTTGATGATTCCCATGATTTTAGATATCCATTTCCTTTAGGTTTTCAAATTTAATAGAGTATATATTTTTAAAGTATTCCTGTATAGTGTTCTGGATCTTTTTTTCATCTGTTATGATGTTTCCCCTTTCATCTCTAATTTTTTAAAATTATTTATTTATTTTATTTTTTTAATTTTCATTTTTTATTGATGCTTTGTGTATTTCATACATCATTTTCCAATTCAGTTCAGGCATATTTCCCTTTCCCTTCCCCCCATCCCACCCCACCCCACCCCATCCCAGATCATGCATTCTGCCATAACTGTCCTGCATCTTTCTCTCAGTTTTTTTTTCATTTTTTAATATTAAGTAATAATTTATGAGTACAAGCATCCTTCATGTAAAACCAATTTGCAAGCAGTTGTGCCCAAACCCACACAGCCCATGGGTCCCACCATCCAGCAGGGGGGGCTTGTATGTTCAATCAAGTTGATCAAATGAGTGTCCAGTCTATATTGTTGTAGTTTCACCTTCACCCCAATCGCAGCCGTTATTTTAAAAATTAAAATTATTACTATTAGAATTGTATCACACATTTTCAAATCAATATTAACCAAATTTAGTTAACATAGGTTAGAATATCATTTTGTTAAATATTTTATTATTGTTATTTTATGTGTATGAGGTTTAATTGCTGTTGTCCACATTAAGCTTTAATTAAAAAACTATAAACAATTAACTTTTGGATTGGTATACAACAAATATTCTCTATAATTTTGCTGTCATATAGTATCACCTGGTAGCAATCTCTTTCACCTATAGGATGAATTAACTTTTAATAATTAAGTTTGCTTCCCAGTTAATCACATACAGTAACCCAAAACAGCAATGGGTGAACTTGATGAAATCTGTGCCCTGAATCCACACCCTATAGCTATATATAATACAACTGCTTTTTTGAGACTCATGGGTCACAATAAATAAAAACCTAAAATAAAAAAGGGGGATAATAGATAGATACGAAAACTTTTTTGTCAAAAAAACCTTGCAATCCAAATCTTAAAACTAACTAAGGGAAAGGATTTGTATGTTCCATCAGGCCAGAGTATCACCAACTTAATGGCTGAGAAAGAAAATGCAGCTTTGCAGTGAGTAGGATGTACCAGAAAGTGCCAGCAGGATTGACTCCTCTGGGCATTGAAGGGAAGAAATGCCTCAGATTGCTGCAGACATCAGGCCCCTCTCTGGATCCTACTAGTAACATCTATTTTCAATGAATCCTAATGAAGCTTACCTTCTAGGTGCCGCAAAGGTTTTAATACAAGAGACTTTCTTAACTCATGTCTAATTTTGTTGATTTGGAGTTTCTCTTTCTTTTCTTTTTTTTTTTTTTCCAGTTAACTAACTGGGCTCAAGGTCTATCTTGTTTGTCTTTTCAACGAACAAGCTCTTGGACTCATTGATTCTTTGTATTGTTTTCTTTGTTTCTTTTTCATTAATTCATGAGCCTTCGGTATAGAGGTTCCACTGTAGATATGTCACCTAGGACTGGGTATCTTTCAGACATATATTCTCTGTGTGTAACCAGTTGTGGGATTGTGCAGTAGCCTCCATCTGTTGCAAAAAGCTTTTCTGATGAGTAGTGTAAAGTATACTTGTCTGTAAACATAAAGATCCATATTTAGCATATGATAATTGTCCTGACTTCAGCAGTAGGGTCTTACCTTTGAGTTCTAGGAGATAACCAAGGGCTCTGGCAGTAACCTGTGTTATTTTGGGAGTCTCTCTTGGACTATTCTGAACAATAACTAGAAGGGAGGTCACCCCTGTCTGACACCATTTTCCTTGACATACCCCCACCCCCCCAGCCAGGTATAAACATGCACTAATTTTCAAGGGATTCCAGAGCCAACACATTTCCCTCCGGCCTCCCATGCCATCCAAGACCCATTCATCTCTCCTGTCTCTCCCTTCATTCACCTTCCCTTCTCTCTCCCCAACCCAAGTGCCCATTTTCTGGAAGATGGTGGGAGGTGGGTGTTATTTGTTTTTATTTTATGTGTATGAGTGTTTTGCCTGCATTTAAGTAAATGTACTATGTGCATGCAGTGCCCACAGAAACCAGAAAAGGATGTTGGATCCTTTGGAACTGGAGTTACAGACAGTTGTTCTCTGCTGGAAGCTGTGTGGTGCTAGAAACCAACCCCAGTTCCTCTGCGAGAGTGATCTTTGCCCTTAATCTCTTAGTCATTTCTCCAGCCCCTCAAAATTACAGTTTTATTTACAGTTACAAAAATAAATTTTAGTTTTACAGCTTCCATTTTTAATTACAGTAAACTATTATATTCTTTTTACTTTTATATCACAGAATTGTCTATCTTCATCTTCATTTTTTAAACTCTGTAAGATTACTGTAATAATTACTTAACTGTTGTACAGTTTACATTTTTTATATATTTTTTTAATTTTTTATTTATTTATGTATGTGTATGAATGTACTGTCTGCATGCAAGTGTCATGCAATGCCGCAGAGGTCAGAAGAGGGTGTCGGATTCCCCTGGAACTGGAGTTCTCCTGGAATTGGAGTTTCAGATGGTTCTTGGCCGCCATGTGGGTGTTGGGGATCGAACCTGGGTCCTCTGTAAGAGCGGTCGGTGCTCTTAACTGCTAGGCCATCTCTCCAGCCCCAGTTTACATTTTTTAATCTTATATTTATTTTATGTGTTCCAGTGTTTTGCTTATGTGTATGTAAGCACACCTGTATGTGCGATACCCATATATGTCAGAAAGGATGCCAGACCTCTGGAACAGGAATTATGGACAGTTATCCATATGGGTGCTGGGAACAAAATCTGAGTCTTCTGGCAGATGCTCTTAACTGTTCTTAACCAGTGCTCTTACCTGCTGACCCATTTTTCCAGCCCCTCCGGCTATGCAGCTTTCTACATGGGCTATTCCATTGCTACATAGCTGTTTGTTTTAACAGTTAGCTGTCCACAAACCCAAAGAATCTTTGAATGTTCACATCCATGGAAAATTTCCATAGATACTTTAGGCTCAATTTATCAAAAACAAAATCATCATGTTGTACAAGGTCCATACTTCTCTTGAATCACTCTTTCCTTGAATTTTCTTTCTTTTCTTTTTCTTTTTCTTTTTTTTTTAATAACCCCAGCTGGCCTGGTACTCACTCTGTGGACCAGGCTGGCCTTGAACTCACAGAGATCTGCCTGCCTCTGTCTCCTGAGTGCTAGGATTAAAGGCATGCACCACCATGCCCGGCTTGAATTTTCTAATAAGCCTTTTTATTATGAAATGTACAAAATTTTAAAGATTACCTTGAAACAATTGAGCAGAGACTTTAATCTATAGCAAATGGGATACCAAACTTTTATAGATGGAATTTTTATTACTTTAGAGAGTTGGAGATCTAGAATTTAAAATGAATGACATAGGAAAGTTGTTTTGGGAAGGAAATCTAGACCTTAAATCTAAAGTCTTTGCTTGTCCTAGAGTTTGGGGTCTGGCCAAATAGCCCTGTCACTGCCAATTCTGAAAAGTGGTGAAATAGGTAATGCCTGGGAAGCTTGAACATCATCAACCTCCATGAAGACTTGACCTTACAGATAACAGCAATGTCTTTTCTTAGACAGTCCTGAAGATTCTGGGGTCCAATTGAGAGTATTAACATCAATAATTCTTACAGTTCTGAGTGGTTCACATATGATGACTCTGAACATCCCCACAGAAGCCAATGAAATAGATTTTATTGTTGAGGAAACACATGCACAGAGGTTAAATAATTTAAACACAGTTTCTCAAGTAGTGGGTGGTAGGATCAGTATTCAAACCCAAGTAATGTAGTCCAGGAGATGCACAGATGGCCCAGTGTGTTAAGAACTTTAGCTGCTTTTGCAGAGAACCCTGAGTTTGGTTCCCAGCCCTCTTCTGACTTCTGTGGGCATTGCATGATATGGGTGTACTTTCATACATGCAGGCACTACACTCATATACATACAATAAAAATAATGAGTGAAATATTTTTTTTAAAAAGTAGTCTAGGTGCACGCCTTTAATCCTAGCACTTGGGAGGCAGAGGCAGGTGGATCTTTGTGAGTTCAAGGCCAGCCTGGTCTACAGAGTGAGTCAAGCAAGACTCCACCGTCAGCACCAGCTACACCTCACCTGCCTGGAAATAATGTGCAGCAGAGGCAGCCATATGCCTGTATATTCCAAATCTAATTGGCTATTGGCTCTCTCCTTGGAGGAATGACCCATGGCTGATGCCACAAGCTTACATTCTCTACAGGTTAGGAGATATCATAAGCCACAGTAAGACCCCGTCATATTTAACAGGAAAAAATGTAGTTCGTGGATCAACATCTCATCTAAACATATATGTCTATAACAAAGTAACCTACCATAACTATTAATGCTGCTTAAATACCTATATATCTAATTGCTTGTGCTTCATTAGTAGGATCGAAAGGTTATTCTTGGACAACTGTCAGCCCCAGAAGGAAACAGGCAGAATGGACCAGAATCCAAGACAAACAGCTCCGAGAGAGTGGACTGTTCTGCTTCTCATCCACTTGTCCCCTTTTCTAGCCCAGGGATTAATCTGCGGAAGAGGGGGCCGTGGTAGAATGTAAGGGACTAGGCGATTGGGGTGAAGGGTGAAACAACAGCAATATGGTTAAGTATCCCCTCATTTGATTAACTGATAGAGACAACAACCCCTCACTCCCTGAGGGAAGGTGGGGCTGTGGGTGGTTGGGCACAACAGACCTGCAATTGGGTTATCATGAGGATGTTGTACGCAATGGAGTAGCACTTATAGCTAAAAAAATGGAAAAAAAAAAACTGAGAGAGATATGCAGGACAGTCATGGCAAGAATGACATGATCTCGGTTGGGGTGGGGGTGGGGGTGGAAGGGAAGGGGAGATATGCCTGAACTGAATTGGAAAATGATGTATGAAATGCACAAAGCATCAATAAAAAAAAATGTTGAGAAAAAAAAAAGTAGTCTAGGTGCACGCCTTTAATCCTAGCACTTGGGAGGCAGAGGCAGGTGGATCTTTGTGAGTTCAAGGCCAGCCTGGTCTACAGAGTGAGTTCCAGGACAGCTGGGCTACAGGGAGACCCTGTCTCAAAAAAAAGACAAAAAAAAAAGTAGTCTAGGGGCTGGAGAGATGGCTCAGTGGTTAAGAGCACCAACTGCTCTTGCAGAGGCCCCGGGTTTGATTCCCAGCATCCATATGGTGGCTGAAAACTGTCGTGTGTGTGTGTGTGTGTGTGTGTGTGTGTGTGTGTGTGTGTTTGAGACAGGGTCTCCCTGTAACCCCAGCTGTCCTGCAACTTACTCTGTAGACCAGGCTGGCCTTGAACTCACAGAGATCCACCTGCCTCTGCCACCCAAGTGCTGGGATTAAAGGCCTGCACCACCACACCTGGCTTAATGACAGTTCTTAGCTTGGCTGGTGGCACACACCTTTAATCCTAGGACTCAGAAGGCAGAGGCAGGCAGATCTTTGTGAGTTCAAGGCCAGCCTGGTCTACAGAGTGAGTTCCTGGACAGCTAGGGCTACAGGGAGAATCTGTCTCAAAAACATCAAAAATAAAGTAGTTTAGTTTAGGGTCTATGCTTTCTTTTTTTTATGAGGAGCAAAACAGAATAATAGCATGAATAATCATTGAAAAGAAGACAGAGTGGGAAAATTTGTGGTTATTCCCAAGGAGCCTGTGTTATTCAGCTTCATGTGCCTATAGAAATGGACTATCTTACATAATTAACTTATACAGACAAAATGTTTATTTTGGCTCATAGCTTTGGAAATTCCAGGCATAACCAAGTGACTATTGCTTTGGGCCTCTGGCAGCCCATCACTTACAGAGCCTGTGGTAGATAAAACTATTCGTGTGAACCAGGAAGCTTGACCTAATGACCTTCCATTAACTCCCACCTCTTAAAGTTTTTGCCAGCGCCAATCAGTCTTCCCTGCAACCAAGCCTTTGAAACACGGGCCTTTGGGAGGGATATTCAACATCTAAACTGTATCGGAGTTGAGCTTAAGTCTCGTTAACCACAAAGTTGGTTTAAGGAGCAATTGTACCTTCTACAGTTGTAAAGTGCATCGACTGGAAGTATGAGTGGCATCGAGGGTGGGTAGGTGAGGTCATTGAAGGGCTGTTCATATTGCCTGGGTTTATAGGAATGGTGCGTGCCAAACTTTTCAGAAGAAAACAGTGAATTAATTTGAAGACAATAAAAACTCAGTCCTTCTGTGCCCTTAATTGGTTTCATTGTGGTAAAAATTATGAAGTCTACCTTATGAATAAGATTTTAAACACAATACCATGTTGTTAACTGGATGTACCTTGTATAGAAGATCTCTGGAACTTTCTCTCTTGCATGACTGAAACTCTAGATCTGTTGATTAATAACTCCCTGTTTCCCTTTGCAGCCAGCCTCTGGTAACTCTCATTCTCCTGCTTTTACAAGTTTGACTATATTAGACACTTCATGTAAGTGGAATCATCAGTACTAGTCCTCTGATGACTCGCTTATTTCATTTAGCATGATGGCCTCAAGGTTTATCCATGTTGTAGCAGGTGACAGGATTTCCTTCCTCCTTAAGGCTGGTGCTGCTTTTGTGGGAGGAGCCACTGAGAGATCACTACATGGTGCAGTATCAGGCTGGCATACAAGGCGCAAGGCACACTCAGTGGATATTAGCCAGAAAAGCTAGGAAGCTTGGTGATTTCCCCATTGTTTTTGACTTGTGCAATATTTCTTTCCCATGCCTGCTCTCTACACACGCCATCAAATCCCTCTGGATTATTAATGACAAGGTAGCTGGTGAACTAGTTTCTTTTCAAACTCTTTTTTTTTTTCACAATGTTTATTAATAGATACAAGTATATAAAATCAGGACATGAGCATGATTTGATAGATTAAGTAGACTTAATTTCAATACTATAATAATGGAACAAACTCTTTTAAAATAATTTTGAAATCCTTGTCATTTAATTTAATTAATACAGTCAAACAGAAACATAAGCAAGAAGCAAAAAAAAAAAAAAAACCCAGACAAAACCCATTTTAATGAGTTAAACATACCTCTAGACATTTAAGTATATGTTATAATGAGAATATAAATATCTGATTAGAATAAATTCATAAAAATGAAAAATAAAAATTGCTTTCTACTGTATTACAATTGCAAAATATAATAATCTTTTTTTTTTTTTTTTGGTCTTTTTGAGACAGAGTCTCTGGGCAGCCCTAGCTGGCCTGGAACTCACTTTGTAGACCAGGTTGGCCTTGAACTCACAGAGATCCAACTGCCTCCGCCTTCTGATTAAAAGTATGCACCACCACACCTGGCTTAAAATATAATAATCTTTTAATTGAGCAGAGAAAAAGGAAACAGGTAATATTGAAAGAACTGAACTTCATATTCTATCATCTATCTATCTATCTATCTATCTATCTATCTATCTATCTAATCTCTCTACCTATTAATCAGCCTACCAATCATCTCTCTATTTACCTATACATTTATTTCAATAACATGTTAAGTGTTTGCTGTGTATAGGACTTTGAATGACATCTTATTTTATGTGCATTCATTCATTTTTCTAACAGCTCTTCAATTTCTTTGGGAAGAATGATTTCTAACCTTTGGCCTTAAGTCTAACTTGACAAGTCAGTGTGATAAGTTTAGTCATTTCAAAAGGAATCTGAAGAACATCTTGGGTGTGACTTGTGTCACATCCTGAACAGAGAGGTGTCAGCTAGATGACCTAAGTGTCATCTGGATGTCCCTCAGCTATCAGCAAATACCACAGAGGTCTTGCCAGTCTCCTCTTTAAATTTAAACATTCAGCAACATCAGTTTTTAGAGCTAATAGGTCAGGAAAAAATTAAAATGGAAATGGAAAAATCTCTAAGCTGAATAATAATGGGAATTCTGTTCATCAAAACATGTGGGGGCTAGGCGTGGTGGTATACTTCTGCAGTCCTGGCACTTGAGAGCTGACCGAAGGGGACTATGAATCTGAGGCCTACCTTGGAAACATAGTGAGTCTCTGTCCCAAAGAAGACCCCCCCAAACACAGACTTTAAAGCCACAAAATCTCAAAACAACAACAAAAGCAATTTGTAGGAGTAATGAACAGAATCTATCAAGAGAATTTTTTCAATTGCATATCTTCTTTGACTTTTTATTGAGTTTTTGTGAATTTCATACAATACATCTTGATCATATGTAGACCCTCTCTGCTATTGGCAACCCCTCCTCCAGAGGATTTCATGCATTCTGTCATAGATGTTAAGTCTTATGGAGCCACATTTGTGTCTCCAAAGAGCAAATGAACAGAAGAGTCCCAGGGAAGGAGAAAATAAGAGTACTAGAATCTTAACAAGATGAAAATTGCCATAAACAAATGACAAAAAGATTTAAAATTCATTTTATAAAGGGCTAATAAATTAGCCACTCCTATCTTTAATATTGATCATGCACACATGTACACACATGTATAGGGAGAAAATAAGAGAGGGAGAAGGAGAAAAAGAGAGATAACATGGATAAACAAATTAAGTCGAGCAATAAAACATTGTTATAGATGTAAAAGTGATAATATAAAAGGAGTATCACATTCACTTTCATGTCAATCTATTTGAAAGTTTAGACAAAATCATCAGTTTCTGACTAAATAGAAACACTTGATGGACCAGTGTGCTGGATAGTTTTATTAAAACTTGACACACTTGGGTTGAGAGAGCGTCATTTGGGGACTTAGCCTACATTGGATGGCCTGTCTTCACGTCTGTGGGGCATTTTCTTGATTGTTAAGTCACCATCCCACTATCGGCGGTGCCACCCCAGGCACGTTATTCTGTATTGTAGAAGAAAGCAGGCTGAGCATGGGCCAGGGGAGCAAGCCAGTGAACAGCATTCCTCCATGGCCTGTGCTTTAGCCCCTGCCTCCAGGCTCCTGTCCTGAGTTCCTACCTTCGGCTCCCTAGGTGATGAACTGTGAGCTGGGAGACATTGGTATTAGTCAGAGTGTTTTGTCACAGCAATTGAAGGCAAACTAGAACAGAAATTGGTACCAGGATCGCAAGGTTTTGCTGTGACAGACCTGACCTAGTAGTTTTGGGGAGGATTGAGGAAGGGTTTAGAACTTTGGCTTGGAAAAGCCATTGAGTGCTTAGAACTTGTTGCTGTGGAGCTTGGAACAGGTATCCTGAAAGAGGTTTAGATGATGGAGGTCTGGCTTACAAAGCTGCAAAGGGAAGCAGAGACTAGCAGGGCTGTTTGTGTGATGTTTGAACTGAGAATCTGGAATCTGCAGATTCTGGTTGGCTGGGGCCGAAGAATGCCGACCATTCTTACAGAGGACCCGGGTTCAATCCCCAGCACCCACATGAAGGCCGAGAACCGTCTGAAACTCCAATTCCAGGAGAACTCCAGTTCCAGGGGAATCCGACATCCTCTTCTGACCTCCGCGGCATCCTCTTCTGACCTCCGCGGCATTGCACGACACTGGTGCACAGACCTGCATGCAGACAGTACATTCATATACATACAGGAAAAAAAAAAGTAATTTGGGAGTGGGGCGTGGTGTCGCCGCCTTTAATCCTAGCACTGGAGAGGCAGAGGCAGGCGGATCTTTAAGAGATCAAGGCCAGCCTGGTCTACAGAGTGAGTTCCAGGCCAGCTGGGGCTACAGGGAGACCCTGTCTCGAAAAGACCAAAAAAAAAAAAAAGAAGAGACCAGAACCTGAAGTGAAACCTTTGTTTTACTGGGACAATTGATGCTGGTTAGCTGGGGCTGAAAAATCAGCCGTGAGCAATAAAAGACTAGCATCACTATGGTGAAATCTGGGAAGAATTTCCTCAGGGTCAGCACACAGAAGCTGTGGTCTAGAGGGGGTCTGAGCCTCCATCTCAAGCTAGAAGCAGGACTTGGTAATGTGTAAGAGTCTCCTTGGGAGGCAGAGGCAGGTGGATCTTTGTGAGTTCAAGGCCATCCTGGTCTACATAGTGAGTTCCAGGACAGCTGTAGCTACAGAGAGACCCTATCTCAAAAAAAAAGTCTCCTATGTGGTTCTGGCATTGAAAATGTGAAGGGGTCACAGAGAGAGCTGAGGCCTGGCACTGTGAGAGTCCAGGAAAGGCCATTGTAAAAGTACAGCCTCAGTTGCAGTGAGGACCCCAGGATTGTAGGGGTCATGAAGAGAATCAGAGGCTTTGCACCATATGTTAGAAGAGTCCTCTGATGAAGGTGCAGCCTCAGTTTCAGTGGAGACCCCAGGTTTTTGGAGATGCCAGGACCATGGGATGACCACCAACATCAGCAGTAAGAATGGAATGGAGCTGGCCTGGGCCTGCAAGATGAGCTGTGTGTACCACGGATGGCAGAGTTGGAGAGGGGGAGCTGCTGAAACCCTTTGGAGCCCAGAAGATTGTGAGTGAGTCCCAGGTGTCCAGCCTTGAGTTACTTTGCTGGACTTGGGTTTTGCTTAGGTGTGCCTGATTCTTCCCTTTGAAATAAGACAGTACTTGTTTTGGATTTTATAGGAGCCTAGAGTAAGAGACTTTTAAAAGAGACTGAGAAAAAAATTTGTGTGTGTTTTTGAGACAGGGTCTCCCTGTAGCCCCAGCTGGCCTGGAGCTCCCTATGTAGATCAGACTGTCCTTGAATTCAGAGATCCGTTTTTCTCTGCCTCCCAAGTGCTAGGAATGAAGGTGTGTGCCACCACTCCTGGCCCTGAGACTGCTAACTGTTAAATATTTGGATTTATTTTTAAGGATGTGGAGTTTTTAAGGTTGTACTGTCTTATCCTATGATATTAATATTAACATCATACCTTGGGGACAAGAAATGGAAATCTCATGGTTTAATAGTAAGGTGTTTTGTGTGTCAAGTTGACAAGGACTCAACTGTGCTGGATAGCTTTAGTGTCAACTTCACACACCTGGGTTAAGGAAGGTTCATTTGAGGAATTGCCTCCATTCGACTGGCCTAAGGCCATATCTGTGGGGTATTTTTTTTGATTGTTGAGTGATGTGGGAGGGCCCAGCACACTATGGGTGGTGCCACCCCTGGGCAGGTAATTATAACTAGTAATTAAAAAATGTAATCCATAGCTTAAAAACTATCTAATAAAATAATTCCCAGTCTCTAAGTAAGAGATTATATTAGATTTTGAGTCTTTTGACAGTATTTAAACATCTTAGAACCAAGTAGCATGGATGTGTAAGTGTGATAAAGAAGAAAATGGCTTAGCTGGATTTGAATGCACACACACAGATACAGACACACATATAGCATACACATGTACACATGCTTAGCTGGATTTGAGTGCACACACAGATACAGACACACATGTAGCATACATATGTGCACATGCTTAGCTGGATTTGAGTGCACACACACAGAAATATAGACACACATATAGCATATACAAGTACACATGCATATAATGCACATAAAACATGCAACATACAGACACACATGTACACATACTACACATGTATGCATGCACATGCACACATACATGTGGACTAATGCACACACAACACACACATTGAACACATATAACACATGCACGCACATACACATGCATACAACATGTACACTAATGCACGCACAACACACATACAATGCACACAATACAACACACAACATGCACAAGACACAGATACACACAAAACATGCACACATACATGTACACATATGCAACACAGTACACACATAAACACATATGTCCACACATAGAACACAGACATATAAAATGGAAAGTCTTGAACTCTGACAAAAGATTTACCAAGAGACTTGGAGTTGTGTTAAAAAAGTTAAGTCTAGAATATATGTAGTTAGTAGAAGATGAGCCTCAAGCCTCAGAGTCTCCCTGGCAAGAGTAGCTAGCTAGTTCTAAAGTAATTCTGATAATTTACACATTTTCACTAGATTATCAAATTCTTGGTCTACCTATGCCTTGAGCATGTCTGTAAAGCCTTTTACAAGTGTCATCATTGACTTATTAGGAAAACGTCTTACTTTTGTCTTCTTGATTTTCTGTTATGAGGGATAGAATAGTTGCTGTTTGGTGCAGAGCACAGTTGGCTGGGAGCCGGAACTCGGGAGAGTCATTGTCCTTACTTAGCTCTCTTTGGTCTCTTATCTTATTGTTATCCCCTTGCTGGTCTTCTGAGAGCACGATTCTAATGGGCCAGAGTCAGAAATTACTGGCAAGATGGTCCTTTTGTGTGAGTTATCTAGTGTAGATAGTGACCTTCATTATTCTATTCGGCTGATGTCGTTCTGACCTGGACTGACTCTGTGGTACAGCCAGGAATAGACACTAAGCACGCTCATCTAATCTGTTCCTTGGGAAACTCAAAGCACTTGTCTGCCTTTAATGAACTAGGAAGAACTCCTGTTATATCATCTGGAACTCTCTTTTACTAACCTAGAATGTTTATTTTCAAGGAGAACACTTATAAGGCATCTTTTAGTAATTTTGAAAGTGGAAAATACATTATTATCAATCATAATCACAGTAGTGTACAAAGAATTCTTTTCAAACTCAATCCTGTCTAACCAAATTTTTCATACTCTAACTGACATCTCCCAGTTGTCCCCTCCTTCCACATTCTGTTCCTGGTGGCCACAATATTATTGTCTTCAACAGTTCAACGGTTTTGGATCTCATGTACCAGTGTATTATGGGATCTTTTCCTTTCTGTGCCTGGCTTTTTTCCATAGCACTAGGTCTTCTAGTTTCATCCATGTTGCTGCAAGTGACAGGATTTCTTCTCTGTGCTTTTGCATCTCAAACTCAGGGCTTCACACATGCCAGATAAGTGTTTCAATTCAGAGCTACGTTCCCAAGCTTTCCTTCTTTTGAAGGCCTGAATAGTAGTCCACTGTGCAGATGCATATCATATCACATGATTTTATCAGTTCATCCATTGGTGGCTGAGTCCAAATCTTGGCTATTGTGATTAACATTGAATGAAATGGGAGTGAGATATCGATCTGAGATACTGATTTTCTGTGTTTTGTATATCTGTGATTGGAATTGCTGGATCATGTGGTAATTCTATTTTTCTTTTTTTTTTTTTTTTTTTATTTTAATTTTTCTATGTGAATGAATGTACTGTCTGCATGTAGGTCTGGGCACCCGTGTCGTGCAATGCCGCGGAGGTCAGAAGAGGGCGTCAGACTCCCCTGGAACTGGAGTTCTCCTGGAATTGGAGTTTCAGACGGTTCTTGGCCGCCATGTGGGTGCTGGGGATCGAACCCGGGTCCTCTGTAAGAGCGGTTGGCGCTCTTAACCGCTAGGCCATCTCTCCAGCCCGGTAATTCTATTTTTAGTTTTTGAGACTATATACACTTCTTTCCATTATTACTATACAGGTCTAATTCCTACTAACAGTGGTGTCAAGGGTTCCCTTTCTTTCACAGCCTTGACCATGCTTGCTATTTTCTTTCTTTTTAAACAATAAACCATTCAGACAGGTGTGAATTTATGTCTCTTGGGAGTTAATTTGAATATCTCTGATGACTAGAGATGTTGAACATCTTTTATATATTATATTTCTTTTGAGAAATATCTATCGAGGTTCCTGATTCTTTTTTTTTTTTGGTCTTTTCGAGACAGGGTCTTCCTGTAGCACCAGCTGTCCTGGAACTCACTTTGTAGACCATGCTGGCCTGGAACTCACAAAGAATCCGCCTGCCTCTACCTCCCAAGTGCTAGGATTAAAGGCGTGCGCCACCACGCCCGGCTCTTTTTTAAAATCAGGTAATGTTAGGGAGTTGTTTGAGTTCCTGTATATTAGGGTATTTACTTCTTATCAGATACACATTTTGTAAGTGTTTTCTCCTGTTCTATAGGTGTCTGTGTTGACAGTTTTCTGTGCAGAAGGCTTTGCGCTTGACACAGCCACATTTGTCTACCCTTTCTTTTGATCTTGTGCTTTGAACATTATTAATTCATCATATTAAATTCATCATATAAATTCATCATATTAAAGAATCATTGCTTAGACCCGTGTTATTGCATTTTCCTTCTGTGTTTTCTTCCAGTTCTTTTGCAGTTTCAGGTTTTATGTTTCAGTCTTTGATCCATTTTGGATTGATTTTGTGTGTGGAGTGAGTTCAGAATCTATTTTCATTGCTATGTCAGTGTCTATTTTCTCAACTTGTTTAATGCAGAAACTGTTCCTCATCGTATATTCTTGGCCTCTTCATAAAATAAACCCCATGAATATATGGATTTATTTCTGTCATCTCTATTATAGTCTATAAATAAATCTGTTTTATTGCAATTATGCTGTTTTGATTACTATAGCTTTGCAGTATGTTTTGAAATCAAGTAATATGGTGTTTTTAGCTTTGTTCTTGTTGCGCAAGATTCCTTTGATGGTCTGGAGCTTTTGCGAGCTTCAATAGAAAGTTTAGAATTTTTGTTGTTTTAACTGAGACTTCACAAGTGAGGAATTAGAGATGGCTGAGAAACACCTTAAGAAGTGTTCAACATCACTAATCATTAACGAAATGCAAATTAAAACCACTTTAAGATATCATCTTACTCCAATAAGACTGGCTAGGATCAAGAAAACAAATGATACCAAGTGCTGGAGAGGTTGTGGGGAAAGGAGAACACTCATCCACTGCTGGTGGGAATGTAAACTCGTACACCCACTATGGAAAGCAGTGTGGAGAACCCTTGGAAGACTTGGAATGAACTTGCCACCCGACCCAGCCATACCACTCCTAGGCATGTACCCTCAAGACTCACCCCACCGCAGAGATACATGCACGGCCATGTTTATTTCAGCTCTCTTCACAATAGCAAGGAGCTGGAACCAACCCAAATGCCCCTCAACTGATGAGTGGATAGAGAAAATGTGGTACATCTACACAATGGAGTTCTATGCAGCAGTAAAGAAAGATGACATCATGAGCTTTGCAGGAAAATGGCTGGAGCTAGAGGACATCATGCTGAGTGAAGTAACACAGTCCCAGAAAAACAAACGACGAATGGTATCCCTCATCTGTGGATGCTAGTGCCAATTACCTAGTTGTAAGTATTTCTTGTGCATGGCCCCTTGAGCTTTTGTCCAAAGCAGTTGGGAGTGATGCATATTGGAAACAACAACAACAGAAAGGACTGCATTGAAGAACTGACTGAAACAGTGAACTTCTGCTCAAATACAGTCAACTTCCAAATGGAGAATATTGAGAAAGACTGAGAAAGAGATGAAAAGCATGTTTGGCAGAATGCATGAGCTCTGGTGGGGTGGGGGGATGGGGGACATCACGGATCTAGATTTGATAAAAAAAATATATAAATTAATTAATTAAAAAAAAGAAAAAAATTTTTTTTGAGACAGGATAGCACTAGCTGGCCTGGAACTCACTATATAGACCAGGCTGGCCTTCATCACACAGAGATCTAGCTGCCTCTGTCTCTCAAATGCTGAGATTAAAGGCATGTGCCACCACATCTGGCTAAAGTTATTTTTGTATTTCTCTGAAAAGTGAAATTTTAGTGGAGGGTGCATTGAGTCCACAAATCACTTCAGGTAGTGTGTGGGTTTGCATTTCTCCCAGTCTGCAAACACAGAGATCCTTTCATTCATTTGGAAAGATGGTTATTGTCTGTAACCTTGGCAATGATGGGTTAGGGGTGGGATGTGATCTTAATCTTCATGCGCTGGTGCTGAGATTCATCAGTGAAGCCATCAGGTTTAGGGCTACTATTCAACAAGAGACTGCCAGTACTGATTTCATCTTCTTATATAATACTAGTCTGTTCAGATTTCCCATTTCTTAGTAATGATCAATAATGTTATTCTCCAATCTCTTTCACAATTGTTTTATGGATTTCAGTGTATATCTCTTTTATCTTCTTGGCAAATTTATTCCTAAGTATTTTCATTTTGGAGCTATTATAAATTGGATTGAGTTACTATTTGATGCAGTTTTTCTTGAGAAGGATAACAAGATCAGGTAGATACAAGATTTTACAGGATTTGAGTGTTGGCTGCTGTATTTTCATTGTTCTGTTTTGCTTGTTTTCTTACCATTAAACTATTTAACTTTTAATTGTAAAAGTGGAGATGATTAAAAATTACTAAAAATAGCAAAGAACAATCAGATTTTTATATCTTTTCTGATATCTTTTTAGTATGTGCATTTGTATCTTGTGACTTTTTTGACCTTTTTAATCAGTTTTTTTGCAAAAATTTTAATGCATTTCTGTTTATAAAATTATATCCTCTGCAAACAAGACAATTTAACTTCCTCACTTCCAATCTGGGCATCTTTTCTTTCTCTCTATTCTCCAATTTCTCTGGTGAAGACTTACAGTTCTTTGTTGATTCTTAGAAGGGACAGGAATGGCCAGTCTTATCATGTTTCTAATGCAGAAGAGTTTTCACCTTTCATTACTGACTGGCATCTTAGTTGTGGGCTTTTTACATGTAATCTTTATTTTATTTAAGTAATCTATACTTCTACACTGAATTTGGTGAAGAGATGTTGAGTTTTCTGAGATGATTATCACATGGGTCTTGCTTTCACTGTTTGTTGTCATTGTTTATTTTTGACAGGGTCTCCCTAGTTCTAGCTACTGGAGGTCACTATGTGAACCAGGCTGTCCTCGATCTACAGAGATCTGCCTGCCTCTATCTCCTGAGGGCTGGGACATTTGTGTGCAGAACCACTGGGGATAAACCCGTTGTTCATGGTCAGGACTGGTTTAATGTGTTGTTGACTTTGGTATTGCTAGAATTTTGTACAGAATTTTTACGTTTGTCCCGAACATTGACATACAACTTTCTTTTCTTGTTGTGCTCTTGTCTGGTTCTAGTAATAGGATAATGTTGGCCTTGTAAAATGAGTTTGGAAGTATGTACTGTTCTTTATTTTCTTTTCAAAGTTATTTTTGGATGGGGTAGGGCGGAGGGAAGGAAGTTTCAGAGTAAGTGACTCTGTTGTTTTCTAAACAAAGATTTTATCTGGAGGGGGAGAGGGAGTTTAATCAAACAGGCTAAATCCTGTTTTATCATCTTACTCTTACAACTCCTCCTCCTCCTCCTCCTCCTCCTCCTCCTCCTTTTCTCTCCTTCAGAGTGAGCAGGATCTGCTGTGGAGGGCAGAACCCAGGACAGCAGAGATAGCCACAATCTTGTTGTGGGCACACTGAAAGCTTGCTGCCAATCTAGGCGATGACATCTTCACTTTTTCCTACTCAGCTCACTGGTGACCTTGAGCTAGTCATCATCCACCTCCAAGCCCATGCTCTCCAGGAGCTCCTATGTACTTGGCATGGGAGGTGGGGGAGGGTTTGCCCTGAGGACAGCCATCAGATGGGAGGTGACATGCCCACTGTGGTGACAGGCCACTTGCTTGCAACCTTGGCAGCGATGGGGAGGGAAATTATTGAAATTATTGTCAGTCTTCATGTGCTGCGTAGAATTTACCAGTGAAGTCATCAGGCCCTGGGGTTTTATTCAACAGAAGAACTTTAAGCTCTTTTTAATCTCCTACTCAATATGTTCGTATGCTCTGGCTTTTTGTTTTTGTTTTTTTTTTTCTTTAAAACTTTATTTATTTTTATTATTATTTTTGATACAAGGTCTCCTGTAGCCCTAGATGGCCTGAAACTTACTGAGTAGCCAGGCTGTCTTCAGTCTGGAAGCAGATATCTGCCCGTTTCTTCCACTTGCATGCCGGAGTTAAAGGTGTGTACCACCACACCCAGTTTTCTATTTATTTTTATTTAATGTGTATGAGTATTTTGTCTTCATGTATGCAATGCCCACAGAGGCCAGAAGATGGTGTCAGGTCCCCTATACTTGGAGTTATGGATGATTGGTAGCTGTTCTGTGGGTGCTGGGAAGCTGAACCCAGGTCCTCTGGAAGAGCAGCCACTATTAACCACTGAGCCATCTCTTTGGCTCCAGATTTTCTGTTTCTTAACAGCTTTCATAGATTTCATATGTCTAAGAATCTATCCGTTTATTTTATGTCATCCAATTTTCTGGCACGTGATCATTCATTATCCTTTTTATCATGGAGTATTTGTTGCCGTGATTTATGTTTCATTTTGTTTTATTTGATTCTTCTTTTCTGAATCTAGCTAAAGGTTTGTTAATTTTGTTATTCTTTGAGGGAAAAAATAGATCTGTTGATCTTTAAAGTTGTTTTATTAGCCTTTAATTCATTTTTTTTCTTGTGTTGATTATTCCTTTTCTTCTACTAACTTTGGCCTTAGGAGTTTTTTTTAATATACATAAACTTTATTTCTTCAGGATCAAGTCTTAATCAGGTAACTTAGAGATCACAATGTATGTTTGATCAAAGTTTATCTAACTTATGTTTACTTTTATTCAAAATGTATTCACACATTATATGATGGTAAACTAAATTACTTATTGGTCAAATACTATGAACATAAAAGATTGGTCACACTTAAATTTATTGAAAATACAAGTTATTACTTTTACTCCTAATTCATACTAGATTTCCAGGTAACAGCCTTAACATTGATGTATACCAGTGTATACCAGTCTTTCTGTGATGTTATCTGTAACATCCCCCCTTTTTTATCTGTAAGATAGATTAGCTTTGAAAGACTGTATTTCACCTCTTAATCAATGATGGACCTCAAAACACTGGTTCCTGTATGGGTATGTAGTACTATGGTTTTCAAAAAAGGGTAAATTCTCCTAAAATAGAAGTAAAAATTAATATAATGCCCTCCAAAATACAGCTTAACTTCTTCCTTACATTAAGAAACATAAGATCTTTTGGAGGGATATTCTATTTCTCAAAAAACATATATTAAGAAAATGTATCAAAGCCAGGTACTGTACTGGCTGGGGCTTCTCCCAACAGCCAACTATATCAGTAAAAATTACAGCTGTCTTTTATCAAGCCAAAAATCAGATCCAATAAATCTATCAAGGCTAAAAGGCCATGGGTAAAACCCCAAGTACTAAAACTGATACATTATTTTATTTTTCAAACTTAATGTTAAAGGGCTAAAATATTTTATTCTTAAAAGGACTTTAATTAGCCTTCATCCGTTTTTCTACTAAAATGATAAATGAGGTGTATTAGTCACTTTTCTGTTGCTGTGATAAAAACCAGGCCTTAGGAGTTTTTTGTTTGTTTGTTTAGTTCCTTGAGGTGAAATAATACATTGTTTATCTGAGATCATTTTTACTTTTTGATATAGGAATTTATTGCTATGAACTTCCATCTCAGAGCTGACTTTGGTGTATTCATTAAGTGTTAGTATATTGTGTTTTCCATTTTTGTCTAAAATATCCTGAAATCCCTTTTATTTCTTATTTAATCCATTGGTTTTTTTTTCAGGAGTATGCTGTTTAATTTCTGTCTCTTTGTGTATCTCTTAGGTTCCCTGGTTTCAGGTTTCATACATTTGTGATCAGAATATATATTTGATTTGTTAATTTAAAAAATTAAGACTTGTTTTATGGCATATGTACTGTCTTGGAGAATGTTCCAAATTCATTTGAAAAAAAAAATGTGTATTTTATTAGAATGGATTACAATATTATGTGTGTGCCTGTTAGAGCCATTTAGTTAAAACTGCAGCTCCATTACGTTTCCTCACTAGTTTTCCATTTGGATGATACATACAAACATTTAACGTTTTAAAATGTATGTATATTAAATGTAAATACTGTATTAATTGACCCCTTTATCATTACTTAATTGCTCATATTGTTGTCAAATTGATAGAACCTAGGGATCATCTTGAAGACGACTCTCTGGTCATGTCTTGGAGGGACTTTCTAGATTAGGTTAATTGAGTTGGAAAGAGCCACCATAAATGTAGGTGGCACTACACCATTGAATGGAGTCCCACACTAATAAAAAGAAAGCGAATTGAGAACCAGCATTCACTCCTGACTGTTTCATGATTACAGATGCAATGTGACCATTGCCTTAAGGTCCCCCTGCCATGACTTCCTCATCATGGTGAACTGTTTCCCCTCCATCTGTTAGCCATAATAAACCCTGTGCCCTTAAATTGCTCCTTCTCAGGTATTTTGCCACAGGAAAGAGAAAAGCAAAGAGCATGGATGCTTTAAGAGGTTAATGTGGGGCTGGAGAGATGGCCTAGTGGTTGGGAGTGCAGACTGCTCTTGCAGAGGACCCGGGTTCGATCCCCAGCACCCACATGGCAGCTGAGAACCGTCTGTAACTCCAATTCCAGGAGAACCCCAGTTCCAGGGGAATCCGAGACCCTCTTCTGACATCTGCGGCATTGCATGACACGGGTGCACAAACCTACATGCAGACAGTTCACTCATACATGTAAATAAATAAATAAATAAATAAATAATAATAATAATAATAATAAGAGGTTATTGTTACACGGCCTTGGGTTGTTCAGTTTGGATGTTAGAGTTGGGCTAACAGTGGTCTCCTGGCTTCTGTTCCTCAGCCCTGGAGCAACTAGCTTTTACCTAAGTCCATGAGTTCATAGAGTGTGCCCCTACTTTTGTCCCCTACAATGGTCCTTTATACCCTCACTGTCCTCAAGACTCCACGCTGCATTTTATGTAGGGCTCATCTCTTCATCTTTCCACCCCCTCTGCAATTGGTTGGCATAGTCCCCTTCTTCCTTCTATTACAGTGAGCTCTCCTGCTAAAGCAAAAGAGCATGACAAGGATAGCAGGTATAGCTTTTCAGACTTGAGGAAGAACAGATCTCCTTCTTTACTTTTAACTGTAGAACTACTGTCCAGAGGCTAGTCCAAGATAGGCATAGATCTGGTGGAGAGAACAGGATCCAGCCCCTTCCCATACTATGGCGTGTTCTAGGGAATAGGTTATTGAAAACAATGGCAGCGGTGTTGATGCCCTCGAGTCTCAGATGTACTGACTTTTTTCATAGTTTATTATTTTTATTTTATGTGCATGAGTGTGTTGCCTGCTGCATATAAATGCACCTGTGTCATGCAATGCCCATGAAAGTCAGAAGAGGATGAGGGATTCCCTGGAGCTGAAGTTTCAGACAGTTGTTAGCTGCCATGTGGGTGCTGGGAATCAAACCCAGGTCCTCTGCTGGAGCAGCCAGTACTTTTAACCACTGAACCTTTCCAGTCTCAGTTGTGCTGATTTTTTTTCATATCTACTTGAACAAAAAGCCTTCATATCAGTCAATAAAAATCCTTTTGAAGTCAAGAGTTTGTCGTATCTAATCTCATGTTACATTCATCAAACTGGGAGCCTACCATTTGGTGCTCCTAGTGGTGTTCCAGTGACAGGCTTCTTAATCTACTGTGGGAGTAGAAAGAGAAGCAAGAATTAACAAATTTTATGTCTTTTCTACTTAGGATCCATTGACTTGTATTTGGCAAAAACTATATGCATTTTGCACCTTTAGTTTTTAATTTTTTCCCAGTTTGGCAACATGTAATACAATTTTCTCTTGTGATTCTGGATAATGGCAAAACCTCAGCTCACAGTCAGCCATGTGACCATGTGGGTAAACATCTGATATTCTACTGTACTGGACTACCAAGTTCTGCACTGCTGCAATAGACATGAAATACATTTGACTCATAAGTCAAATATCATATCTTTTTTGTTTTTTGAACAACTAGAGATTGAACCTAGGGCCTCACATATGTTAGATAAGCCTTGAGCCACTTATTTATTTACCTCCATCCATTTATTTACCTGCTCTTTAAAAATACTTTTATTGATGATTTGTGTTTTTCACACATTATCTTTCAATCCAATTTAGACACATTCCCCTCTCCCTGCCCCTTCACCCCACCCCAGTTTATGGCTTCTGCCATACATGTCTTGCATCTTTGTCTCAGTCTTTCCAAAGTTTTTCACTGCAGAGGATTGTAGTTTGGGGCAGAATTTAAGTGTATCAGTCAGTTCTTTGACCCAGTCTTTATGTTGTTGTTGTTCCCTTCCCTTTGTATTGCTCTAACATATGCCTATATATAGGCACATATATATCAAAATTATGACCTCAGAGAATATGTATGTTAATTCCAAAATATGTTTAAGCACTCACATTTTTCCCCTTTAATTTTATATTACTCTAAGATATGAATTCATACCTTCCACCCATATACAGTAATTACAGAGTCTGAAAATAAGTGGTAGGTCAATTCTAGAGCCTGTTAAGAGATTCACATTATAACAGCACAGTTGCTTTCAGATAAAAAGAAATATAACAATAATGTTGTTCAGCTTGCCTTTCAACTGGGGATTTGGTGTTAGCATCCACAAATGAAGGTAACAATTTTTACCTGTTCTTTTGAGATAGGATTTCACTAAGTTGGCCAGGTTTGCCTGGAGGTCACTCTGTAGTCCAGGTGGGCCCTGAACTTGTGATCCTCCTGCCTCAGCCTCCTGGGTAGCTAGGGTTACAAGCCTGTGCCAGGAGGCCTAGCTTGGTAGTTGCAATTTGCAGTTTGCAATGGATTTATCAACCTAGCTTCATTAAGCTGAGGTGTATCCATGTTAGTTAGTGTATAAAGAAAATAAAATTTCAATATATTATGAAGGGACAGAGAAGTTCTTCAAATGGGATTCAAATTGGATATGTTTGCTGTCTTCTGAAAAGGTTAGCTCTGAGTCAGACCTCTGTGGTGCCTTTCTACCTCTCAGAGCCAGTTTAGCTGTTATGATTAATCTAGTTGTAAGAAGAGAAATGCTTTCTTTTGATGATCCTATTCTATGACTATGAATCCTCAGTAAATATGAAATGATGACAACCTCCATATTATAACAGAGACAATGAAGACAGTGGGCAGCAAGCAAAATGTTTGAATGTGAATATTAATGAAAAATCAAAACGCTTCATCAAATTGGTTCTTGGCATATGAATCATATAATATTTATGCTGTTTGAATATTTAGTTCTGGTATATTTCTTGGAGGAGGAATTTATTTTCAAACCTGTCAGGTCAAATTATAATCAGAATTTCTCCAAATATTAATTAAGTTTCCGTGTGAATAGCCGAGCATTGCAGTGGGAATATGCCTGTCCCGGTGAGCTATGTGTATTCAAAGAAGTTGAGGCAAAGAAAAGCTTTTTAAGGTAAAATGGGGATTACATATTTTGAAATAGCAATTCTTAACTACAATGATCACACGGGGTGGTATCAGTACAAAATTAAAGAAATGCCTGCTGGAAAGACATTCTGGCTTAAGTACCTTTGTGTAGCTTATCAATGCCTCTTGTGCAAGGCTGTGGTCCTCATTGTATTGAAGACACACTAGGTATTTATGCATAAGAGGTTTTCATGTACAACCTTATGAATTAATTAATTATTAGGGCTGACATAGTGACTCCAGCTTGATTCTGATTACTAATAGTTCTTAATTCACTTCTAGTAAGAATAAGTTCCTTGTGGCCTATGTCTCCCCCTTGGGCAACATGTCCTTTCTTCAGTTCTTTTACATCATCTTAATGACAGTGGTTGTCATTGTGTATATCAGGCGGCCTGTATTTAGGTGTGCTTGCTTTGTGTTTTCCTTTGTATTAGGTTACAAACTAATGAAAGGTAAGGGTTGCTTTTGCTCCGTATCGCCTTTTTTAATTGATAGAGGAATGCAGTAGAAATCTGTCTCTGTGGCACTCAGCTGGGGGCAGGTCACTGCAGAAGTGATGTAAACGTAGGTGTGAAGAGCTTGGCTCTGGAGGCAGCTGTTGGTGGGGAAGGACTTGGGCTTGGGATGGGGTTGAATGAGTTAGGGTCCAGCTGTGCCATTTGTTTGCTGTGTGAACTGTGAGGGAATCACCACATCTTGTTTCCTCAGCTGTGCATGTCAGATAATGACTGGAGGGGAGGACAGATGAGCTGGTGCCCGTGAAAGGGCTGAGGACAATGCCTGGAGGGCCAGAGTTGCTCAGTAAATACCAAGGACAGAAGTACAGATGAAAGTGAACACAGGAGTGTTCATGACAGTGTAATTACACAAAGGATTTAAGCTTCCCAAAGTGATCATGTGGAAGCAGCCACGAAGTTAATGACAGACTTAATGAAGGAAGGAAGAGGCAACTGTGAAAAAGAAGGCCAACCCTGCCGTGACTTTCTGTGCAAACCATTGGAAAGGGCTGTGCACACAGAATTCTCTTTCCAGTCTCACTGAGTCCACAGGAAGTAGGGCAAGCAAAGACAGACTCTCCAGGGGAGGGCTGCGGAGCCAAGCTAGGAGCTGAAATGAAGTGCTTCAGGGAAAATTAGGGCAAACTAATCGTTCTCTGATAAAATATTTTCTCCTGGTGTGAGGGAATTCACACTACTAGCCTTTTAATTAAATGTCAGTTGTATCAAGGCAGTAAGAAGAATTGCTGCGGTTTGCTGATAGGTTATTAGACAACAAATAGAAAAATACTCTAGAAAGTTGACGTTTTCATTCCTTTCTATTTGAGCAGTTTCTTGCCTGTCAAATGATACGATTTTGTATTTATTGTGGTTTAGTTACTGCTTTACTTTTAATTAATAATTAATTAATTATTTTTTGGTCTCTTTGAGATAGGGTCTCCCTGTAGCTCTGGCTGTCCTGGAACTTGCTATGTAGACCAGGCTGGCCTTGAACTCATAGAGATCCACCTGCCTCTGCCTCCCAAGTGCTAGGATTAAAGGTATGTGGCACTAAGCAAATTTTATTTGATTTTAAGAAAAATTTCAAAGAATGAACTGTGGAAATAAATACCACACAGGTCAAAATTAAACAAACTGTTTACTATGTTGCATTGATTGAAAATGAGACCATTTGTAATGAAAGACAATAAATAATATGAGCGATGGAAGCATCAGTTAGAAAAACCTGGGGCCAAGATGTCTAGGAAGTGAATCTGTGCTTTTTTTCCTCCCTTAACTCTGGCAAAGTCTAACCCTAACCCTCCCTAAACTGGATTGGTCACAAATACCATCATTTTAAGGTTAGTTATTCCGAACCTTAGATTATCTATGCTGGTTTACAAAAATTGGCCATTTATTCTTCGTTTTGCATGAAAAATAACCACAATCGAATTATTAACTCTACCCAATCCCTGAAGTTAATAAGGCAGCATTCATCATAAGTTGCAGGTGAATACAAGGGAAATTCTTTCAGAAGAGCCATCTTCCCTTTCAAATTGGAGCATCTAGGAACTGCAATCTCTGTAAATGTGATCTGAGCAGAGGAAACCCCACCTCGATCTAGGAAACGGCTACGTCAGGCTATGAAAGCAAGACTAAACCACCGCTTATACGTCAGCAGCGCTGTGTTTTCATATTTTAATATAATCAGTGCATACTCTGAAAACTTGTTGTTGACTCATGTCTTACTAGATTCGCTGTTTGAGAATTGGGGAACTAGTAAAAATCAACATTTTAGCTGAAACACATTGCATTAGGAAGCGATTTTCATCCTTTCGATCTGTTTTTCAGATGCTACTCCCCAGTTATACACGTGAAAGAACTATCCTTTAGGAGAAAGCATATTAATTGAATTATAATGTCTTTAGGAAAACTATTAATTATATCTATCATGTTTTATATGTGTTCTTATGCATCAACTCTGACCATAGAATTCATAAATTTTATGAATTCTACTCACTAATAAGTTCTTGGGGAAGAAAAATACCCTCGGCCTTTCCTCCACCATTTGGAAACCTAGGTTGGTGGAAGAGAGCCCACTTTCAAATCCTCCCTTCTCTTCTCATAGAGAAGTGACTTTTCATGGTACACAGCATGCTGCTGGCTCACAAAATAAATTTCTCCTAGCGAGAATGTATACACATACAATACATATTTTAAAGACAATGGAACATTCTAGGAAAAATAATATTTGATCCACATGTTGAGACAGGAGGGATAATAAGAATCAAGGTTGGGAGTCTCAGAATAATTCCTTTTTGTATTTTTCAGCCATGGGCAGATTCTTAACTAGGCTTGTTGAATGCTCCCACCCAATCTTAAGTGTTACAAGTTTTACAGTCTTTCTTTGTCACTTGCAATTATAAGGCAGACTTTTTATTTATTTGTTTTATCTACCAGCCCTCCACGGTACATGCCCTCTACCAATCCAGATCTTACACATCTTTTTACCATCACTGTGAGTTCTTTTTCACTAAATCTTATCTTCTTATTAATCCTAAATTCTTTGTTTGGTATAATGAGAAAAATGTTTTCTCAAAGATGAATACCTGAGTATCAGCTTTAGTTCTGTTATTGAGCTTGAGTTATTCTGTAAGTCATTTGTTTATCTTTTGATGTGCTATTTGTCTATATATTTGTCTGTTCATCTGTTCTCTTTCTATATATCTACATAATTAGGGACACTGTGGTTTCTTCATTTGAAATGAGAAAACTTGTGTTGTATTGTTAAGACTGAATTTTATGATTTGATAGTGCTTTGGAAAACTAGTACAGAAATATAATTAATTATTATTTGTGTCTATGTAAATAATTTTGGGACTTAAGATTTATATTATTTTTTTAAGATTTAGATTAAGTAAACATTTCTTGAGAATAAGTCTCTTCTTTTCTTACTTTTTTTTTTGTAGTTTTTTGAAATAGGGTCTCCCTATAGCCCCAGCTGGCCTGGAAGTTACTCTGTAGACCAGGCTGGCCTTGAACCCACAGAGATCTGCCTGCCTCTGCCTCCTGAGTGCTAGGATTAAAAGTATGGGCCACCATGCCTGGCTCAAAGATGGTTCTTAGCTGCCATGTGGTCCTCTGAAAGAGCAGTCAGTGGTCTTAACCACTGAGCCATCTCTCCAGCCCCTGACAATGTCTCTTCTAACTAAGGAACTTAACTATTATAGAAAGAAAAAGAGAGAGAGAGAGAGAGAGAGAGAGAGAGAGAGACTGTGTGTGTGAGTGTGTGCGCGGGCGGGCGTGTGTGTGTGTGTGTGTGTGTGTGTGTGTGTAAAACTCATAGTACCATGAAGGTAGTGTGGTAAACCACAATATGATTTTTCTGTCTTGTGTTTTTCAAATGATCTGTCAGTATTCAATGTTTTCTTTAGCTAGATAAGAAGAATGAGCCTTTTGATAATCTTGCCAAGTCCATAGATTTTTAAATCTATGGCAAGCTGATAATCACTCAGTTCTGATGGGTAACTAAGTGCAATGGTATAGTCAATAGTGTTTGATGATCTATGGGACTTCTCTGGTTAATAACTCCAAAAGAAGGAGTCTATTCCTGGCATTGAGCCTTTCATTTGCTGGTCTATTAGGGCCACTGAACCTCTGTTATAGGATAACTATCTTTAAAGTCTTTTCATATTATATATTTTATATTGAGAGAAACTTCCATAGTAAATTTCCAGATGACTCTTTCAAAGGCCTTTAGTGTGAGTTTTCCCTCCTCTTACTTCCTCTTCTGCCCTGCCCTCCTAGTCCTCACTCCATTAAACCTGTCCTGTCATTCCCCTTTCCTATTTATAGCACAGCATTCTATCTCCTCTCCAGTGAACCCCTCCTGCTGTGCCTCCCCACCATGATGGATTCCTACCCCCCCCCAGGAATTGTAAGCCCAACAAACTCTTCTTTCTATAAGTTGCCTTGGTCGTGGTCATTTAGCACAGCAAGAGAGGACATAACTAATACACACCACTTTAAAGACTGAAAGCTAGGAGCCACTTATAAAAGAGAACATGTGTGATTTTCTGGGTCTGGGTTACTTCACTTAGGAGATCGTTTCCAGTTCCATCATTTACCTGTGAATTTCATAATATTTGTTTAACAGATTCCACTGTATAAATGTATCATACTTCATTATCCAGTCATCGGTTGATGGACATGTAGGCTGTTTCCATTTCCTGGCTAGTGTGAACAGCACAACAATGAACATAGATGAAAACATATCTCTGCAATAGGATAGAGTCCATTGGGTATATGCCCAAGACTATTATGCCTGGATCAGGTGGGAGATGATCTATTTTTAGCTTTTTGGTAAACCTCCACACTGATTTCCATAGCGGCTGCACCCGTTTGTTCTACCACCCTCAGTAAACGTTCCCCTTTCCCCACATCCTTGTCAGCATTCTTCCTTTGGGTTTTTGGATCTTAGCTTTCTGACCATATTGTTGAAGATACTACATAAACAAAATGTATAAATCAAACTGGTACTGACCTTGAAACTACATCTCCACTGGCTAGCTTTCATAATAGAAGAAGGTGCCATGCATGCTACTGATGGAGCAAGATTGTTGTCATTTCCTCCCTGAGTGGTGGTTGCAGTTTGTCCAGCGTAGCGGGGCTGGCTGGAGGTTCGTAATATCAAGCAGGTGGAGGGCAAAGGTCCTGGGAGCCTGGAAAAGATAGAAAAGGATCCAAGAGAGGAGCTGGGAGAAATTTCACGGGAGGAAATAACTCAGCTTTATTGTCAAAGGTCAGGGCCTTTATACTATTCACCGGACCTTGTGAGGAGGGAATGGGGGTTGGGGAGTGAGGGACAGGAAGGTGTGAGCCATGATGCCTCCCTGCTGGGATAAGAAAACTTAGAATTGATAGTAGGAGGTGTGTCATATTTTCTGCCTAGTACATCAAAGGAAGGCCTTAGGGTATGAAGCTTAACTTTGGAGAGCAGCTGATCTGTTCATCCTGGCCTTAAAGAGGTTGTCAGAGGGTGGGTACCAGGGCACTATAGTGCTCAACCCAAGGGGAGTCTCACTCCATCGCAAGATGATCATTAACCTTGGCCAGCTACGAACCCTGAAAATACGGGGAAAAATATGCCCAATGGTGCAATAGGCATGAATATTGTTTGAGTCACCATCAGATTGGATTTAAGGCCTGCTTCACAGGGAGCCCATACCTGACACTATTATCAGAATAAGAACCTGTGCCTTGATAAATCACAGGCCATAAGGGAGAACTGACTACTACTGTTATGCTAAATAGATAGGCATAGATAGAATGTCTGAATCACAATGACTTATTATTATATCCATACATTAGTACATCCCTTAACTCTCACCGGAGACAGTTCTTGTAGCAGATGGTAATTAACACAGAGACCCACAAAAGCTTGTAGAAAAAAACAAGAGACTGGAGTGTTCAGACATAAATGGGGCACTTACATTGCATCCTCTCTTCTAAAGGCTTGAGAATCATTGTGAAAGATGGGGTGGGAAGAGTCTAAGAGCTAGAGGTGGTCAGTGAGTACATGGAAACTGTGTTGTCTGGATGCCACATGGTACTTGCACATATGAACGCACAGCACATGTGACAGCATACACAAGATTCATGTAAATCCAAGCCAGACAGGGGCCCAGCATGGATGGGGCAGTGCAGTGAGGCAGGAAACCTCAGCTCCAGCAGAGTAGCTATTTGGCAACTGAAAGATGCTAGAGAGGGAGGATCAGTTTTCCTTACTAGTGTGACTCCGGGTAGGTTGACCAGACTCCATGCATTGACCTACTCCCATGAGCACTTGAGAGGCATGAATTGGAATCTAAAGGCTTTTAATCAGTCGGGTGTGGCGGCACACGCCTTTAATCCCAGAACTGGAGAGGCAGAGGCAGGTGGATCTCTGTGAGTTCAAGACCAGCCTGGTCTACAGAGCAAGTTCCAGGCCAGCTAGGGCTACAGGGAGACCTTGTCATTCAAAAACACCAATGAAAGCAATAATAAATAAAAGGATAGATAATAACAGGGGATATGAAATTGTGTAGTGGGGAGGGGCTGGAGAGAGAGGTAGAGGGATGAATGTGATCCAAATCCATTTTATAAAGTTCTGGGATCCATAAAAAATGATATACACAGAAAAGAAGCAGATAACATTCAAAGAAAATGATATAGTCAGAATTATAAGATGTAATGGGACTATGCGGGCATTCTTGGCATTCATATAATTCAGACTGTAATCGATTGAATGTGCTCCATAATTTATGCATTGGTAGCTAATCTCAGAATCAAGTTAGGCATCCATGATGGCAAACACCTGTAAGTCTAACATTTGAGTGGCTGAGGTGGTAAAATCACATCAGGTTTGACACTAGTCTGGGCTACACGATAAGACCCTGTCTCAAAAACAAAATAAAACAAAACAACCCCCCCAAAACCACAAACAAGAAAACAAAATGAAACAAGCCAACCTCCTCAACCCTCCCCAACAGAAAATGGGTTGACAGACCTAGACCTTGGAATATTGCATTCCATTTACCCTCTCCCTTTCATGGGCCATTAAGAATTATTTTTTTAGAAACTAGTTTTAACATAATAACCGTAACTTGCCTCCCGTGGAAGTCATTCAGAAGACATAGGTTTCAGATCTGGAATTTGCTCTCGATAGCTATCCTTGCAGGAAGGTTTAAGCTTCTGTAACCGAGTTCCCTCATGTATAAAACAGGCACAATTACTCTTTGCTGGGTTGTGAGTCAGGTAGCAGCTGTGGCCCAGAGAATCTGAGTGCCTCTTTTGATGCCTAGCACCAGGCTGGTTTTCAGAGAATCTGAGTGCCTCTTTTGATGCCTAGCACTAGGCTGGTTTTCAGCCAATGCCTCTATATCTGAAATTTTCTAAGTTGTTTCATTTTTTTGATGGAAAAATGTACTGTTAGCTCTTATAAGCAAACTTCTTTGTAGCGTCTTGCACATAACTATGGAATTTTTTGGAGTCTGTCTGTCTCCCTGCCTACAATGTTCTTTCAGCTAAAATGTGTCCTAACTTTCATTCCTAAATAGCTTGAGTGACATCTCCATGAAACCTGTTTAGAATGTCCCACCTCAGCACATATATGTATAATATATGTATGTTTGTCTTGTTTCCACATTTCTATTTGAATATGCCTTCTTCTCTAAGTCTCTCATTTTCATTTTGTATTTTGAATTTATGGAGGTGCAGGAGAGTTATATTCCCTTAATTTTTTTTGTCATGTTTACAGTAAGGTCTGGTGTGCAGAGAAATCTATCATCTCTGGTTGCCTGCTAAAGCAGAAACCTTGTTTTGATCTTGGGCCACTGGGCTCAGCACATTTCAGTGACAAATATCATCTGACAATGGAGAATTGTGTCTTTTGAAGAAGTATGGGGCTCTTTGATTTAATGACTACAATCTGGTCATTTGGGAGAATGGCTTCCTGTAAGGCTTGGGGGATTTTCAGAAGAGTTTGAAATAAAAGTGAGATCAGAAATGTACTTGATGGAAACTACAGAAGATAAGGAGAGGATTCAATACAGACGTTGAGTTCATCTGCCTCAATGAAAGGAGGAGAAAGTGTGGGAAATACTGCCATTACAAAATGCATTCATGTAATGTTACAGACGAAAAAGTTCATTTGGCCAAATGGCTGGAAATTCAGGCTCGTCTGCTAATATTATTTTTTATTAAAATGAAATTAGGCTTAATTTTTGAGCAGATATCCTCCCCATTTCACTGGATATTATATCATAACCAGAAGAGTGGTTTGCATTTCGTTGAATTTATTCCTTTTAATTTTTCTTTCCCTAAAATAGAATTAATTGTTCTGCTACATTTCTACAGCTTATTTTGCTTTTAAATAATAGTTTGCTTAAATAATAACAAACTCTTAATTAAAAGTACTAAATCTTTATTAACCAATAAGGGAAGGTAGAATAAAAGAGAAAACAAACCAGTATCCTAAAATTCCATTACATGAATCCATGTCAACGCTTTGATTTATGTTAAAGTAAGCAGACAAGGTTCTGAGATGGGAGAATTAGATTTGATGGTGCCAAGCAGAGCTGGCTGTGAGAGAAAATGAAGTCAGAAGATCTGCACTGATTGAGAACTGTGCCATAGGCAGGACTGAGATCCTCATATAACTATATGTCTTTAGATGCAGCATTATGTCAACAGTTTGTGTCATAACATGCTATTTTTATTTGTTAGATTATGAATATCATTCCATTTGATTAACTAGTCCTCTAAAACATCTTACACATCCCAGAATTAAGTATTTTCTTGCTTGTTTCACAGTGTTTTTTTTTTTTTAAAACCAATTCCCTTTGTTCAGTTCATGAACATAAATCTATGGTACAGCCACTATTTTCTTAGAACAAATTTCTATAAATGATACTGGAGTGTCAGAAAATATAAGCGTTTAATCAAATCAATGCATTTGTTTTTCCCATGTGTTTTGCAGCAGTACTCTATAAGAGCATTTTTCCACATGATTTTTTTTTCAGGCAACATTGCTGTCCTTCATAAATATTTAATGGGCTGATTTAATTATTATACCCACAAACATATGGTACAGAGGTATATGTTTTCTATACTATACTATAATATAGAATTATATGTTATATTATGAACCCTTTAGCCTGTCATATCAAATAAGTTGCCAAACATATTTCTGATGTGTCCACTTCTAAACATAATTATCTCCCCTTCCCAGGTGCCTGCATGAACATCACCCACAGCCAGTGTCAGATCCTGCCCTACCACACCACACTAACACCTCTCTTCTCATTTGTCAAAAACATGGATGTGGAGAAGTTCCTCAAGTTCTTCACCTATCTCCATCGCCTCAGCTGCTACCAACATATCATGCTCTTTGGCTGTAGCCTCGCCTTCCCTGAGTGCATCCTTGATGGTGATGACAGGTATTCTGGAACCAAACCATTCACTTATAAGAGCCCAGTTAGATTATAGGAACAAGTGTCCAAGACGAACACAATCGTCCTAAGCTAACCTTTCATGTTTTGTTGTTATTAGACGGGAAAAGGAGCTACATGTGTGCTTTCTAATTGCTAATGAATAAGGTATTCAGAAGACATAGATTAGCTTTAATTATGTGTAGGAATTATTCATCCTCAAAGAGCTAGTCGAATGCTCACCGATGAGATGGTGGAGGTGTGGGCAGGGCAAAGGAAACAAACAAGCAGCAGGAAGAACCAAGGGCCCACAGTGAGAGGATGGAGTTCCACTACTGAGGCTGGAAGAGAGGGAAATCCCAGAAGCACTGGGAAACTTGCAGTTTTAAGTGGCAGAGCTCAAAAACTGGTGCTACCATTGGAGACAGAGAAGGAGCCTTGACCTTCCTCTCCTCCTGTCATCCTGTCATCCTATTGACCAGCACCTTTAATCACTGCCAGGGGACAAAGGTATTGAGAGCTATGGATGAGGTACAGAATCTCACTAAATATCATCAGCTAAGAAGCACCCCCTCTTATTTACATTAGGTGTGTTGGGCATTCTGGGTGGTTCTTCCCATCAGCACTGGGGCCCAGTGCAGGGAATGGAAGCTGAGAATATATGCGACAGGCAGAGACCACGCAGCACAGTTCTACTGGGACAGAAATACTTTTCAGTAAGAATCCATCAATCAGGGCTGGAGAGATGGCCTAGCGGTTAAGAGTGCTGACTGCTCTTGCAGAGGACCTGGGTTTGATCCCCAGCACCCACATGGCAGCTGAGAACCATCTTCGGCTCCAGTTCCAGGAGAATCTGACACTCTCTTCTTACCTCGGAGGCACTGCGTGACACAGGTGCACAAACCTACATGCAGACAGTACATTCATACACATAAGAAATAAATAAAAATTAAAAAAAAAGAATCCATCAATCAAAAAGATGTCAAGGGACATTTGAAGCACTAAGGATATATTTAGAAATTTTCTTTATTTAAAAATGTTAATAACAGTTTATTGATTCTTTGAAGATTTCATACATGTATACAATGTATTTTGGCCATATTTACTCCTCTGCCTAATTCTTCCCAGATCCAACCCAGCCTCATCCATACTCACTCCCTCCCAACTTCATGTCCTCATTTAAAAACAACAATTTGTTTATTTATTTATTTATTTATTTATTTATTGATTGATTGATTGTCTTTTTGAGACAGGGTCTCCCTATAGCCTCAGCTGGCTTGGAACTCATTCTGTAAACCAGACTGGCCTTGAACTCACAGAGATCCTTCTGCTTCTGCCTTCAGAGTGTAAGGATTAAAGGCATGTGCCACCACTCCCAGCTTAAAGATGGTTCTTAGCCACCATGTGTGTGCTGGGAATTGAACCCAAGTCCTCTGAAGTCAGTGTTATTAACTGCTGAACCATATCTCCAGCCATGAGTTACTTATTTATTTTAAATTTTTTCAATTGAATTTTTGTGTATTTCATATGTAACTTCTCAGTAAGTCTTAATTTCCTTTATACCAACCCCTTCTCTATTAGCAGCCCCCCCCAGGATTAATACATTCTGTCATTTGTGTTAGGGTCTATTGTGCCAAATTACTCTCCCCAGCCATTCTTCAATGCCAGTTCATCCTCTGAGCCAGATAGTCAACCTATCCAGAGTCCCTCTCTTAAAGAAGGCCAGTGTCCAGAGTGCATATTCACATAGAATATCAATTGTTACCCAAACCAGGCAAAGATACAACCAAAAAGGAGAACTACAGACCCATCTCAGTAATGAACACAGATGCCAAAATTCTAAACAGGATACTGGCAAATCGCATACAGACCCACATCAAGATGATTATCTATCATGACCAAGTTGGATTCATACCAGGGATGCAGGGATGGTTCAACATATGAAAATTGATAAATATCATCAAGCATATAAATGGACTGAAAGACAAAAACCACACCATCATCTCAATTGATGCAGAAAAAGCCTTTGACAAAATCCAGCATCCCTTCATGCTTAAAGTCCTAGAAGGAATTGGATTGGAGGGATCATTCCTCAATGTAATAAAGCCATATATAGGAAACCCACAGCCAATATCATCCTAAATGGGGAAATGACAGAAGCTTTCCCCTTAAAGGTAGGAACTCGGAAAGGCTGCCCCCTGTCACCACTCCTCTTCAATATAGTGCTTGAAACACTTTCTAGGGCAATAAGGCAAGAAAAGGAAATTAAAGCAGTACTAATTGGAAAAGAGGAAGTCAAGCTATCCCTTTTTGCTGATGATATGATCGTTTACTTAAGGGATGCTAAAAACTCCACCAGAAAACTCCTAGAAACATTAACAGCTTCAGTAAAGTGGCAGGATACAAAATTAACCTAAAAAAATCAGTAACCTTTCTTTACACCAATGACAAGCAACTGAAGAAGGACTACAAGGAGAACTTCCCACTCACAATGGCCTCAAAAACAATAAAATACCTAGGAACAAACCTAACCAAAGACACCAAAGATCTCTACAACAAAAATTTTAAACCCTTGAAGAAAGAAATTGAAGAAGACATCAGAAGATGGACAAACCTCCCATGCTCATGGATTGGGAAAATTAATACAGTAAAATGTCCATTCTACCTAAACTCTTGTGTAGATTTAATGCAATCCCAATTAAAATACCCAAGAGTTTCTTCACAGGCTTGGAAAAAAGTCCTTAATTTCATTTGGAAAAACAAAAGACCTTGAATAGCCAAAACAACCCTGAATGAAAAGAGCAATACAGGGGGGATCTCTATACCAGGCTTCAAACTATATATGCTACAGGGCTATAGTCATAAAAACAGCTTGGTACTGGCACAAAAACAGACCTGTTGACCAATGGAACAAAACTGAAGATCCAAACTTGAGCACATACAATTTCAGCCATCTCATATTTGACAAGGGGGCCAAGAAGCCACAATGGAGGAAAGACAGCATCTTCAGCAAGTGGTGTTGGATCACCACTTGTAGAAGAATGAAATTAAACCCCTACCTCTCGCCCTGTATAAAAGTCAACTCCAGATGGATCAAAGACCTCAACGTGAAACCCCAAACTCTGAAAGCAATAGAAGAAAAAGTTGGCAGCAGACTACAAGACATAGGTGTAAGAAAAGACTTCCTAAATCAGACAACAGCTGTGCAAGAATTAAGGTCAAAAATTGACAAATGGGACCTCATTAAACTCAAAAGCTTTTGTACATCAAAAGAAACAATCAAGGAAGTGAAGAGAAAACCCACAGAGTGGGAGGAAACCTTCACCACAGATACATCTGACAAAGCATTGATTTCCAGAATATATAAACTACTCAAAAAACAAAGAAGAAAGAAAACAAATGACTCACTCAAAAGATGGAACAAAGAGCTGAACAGAGACTTCACAAGTGAGGAATTAGAGATGGCTGAAAAACATCTTAAGAAGTGTTCAACATCACTTATAATTAAGGAAATGCAAATCAAAACCACTTTAATACATCATCTTACTCCGATAAGACTGGCCAGGATCAAGAAGACAAATGATACCAAGTGCTGGAGAGGTTGTGGGGAAAGAGGAACACTTATACACTCCTGGTGGGAATGTAAACTTGTACAGCCACTATGGAAAGCAGTGTGGAGAACCCTTGGAAGACTTGGAATGAACTTGCCACCCGACCCAGCCATACCACTCCTGGGCATGTACCCTCAAGACTCACCCCACCACAGAGATACATGCACAGCCATGTTTATTGCAGCTCTCTTCACAATAGCAGGGAGCTGGAACCAACCCCAGTGCCCCTCAGCTGATGAGTGGATAGAGAAAATGTGGTACATCTACACAATGGAGTTCTATGCAGCAGTAAAGAAAGACGACATCATGAGCTTTGCAGGTAAATGGCTGGAGCTAGAAGATATCATGCTAAGTGAAGTAACACAGTCCCAGAAAAACAAACGATGAATGGTATCACTCATCTGTGGATGCTAGCAACAATTACCTAATTGTATGGCAAACTGAGCAATGTCAATGTGATCTGAAAACAACTGTGCTCTTATATTGTGAATCCCTTAAAATATAATAAATAAAAAAAGAATATCAATTGTTTTCTGGATTGAAATTTTATAACATTTTCAGGATAGTAATGTTAGAACAAATCTCATTTTCAAAGTATTAGGATCTGTGTTATTGGTGCTAATTTAATTAGAATGGAAAATACTATGGCCAAAAGGCATTTGTTATTTTAACTGTAAGAAGCTGCATTGCCCTTGCTCTGAAGTAGTATAAAAGTCTGAACTGTTGAAATAAAATAGAGGACTATATATATACCTTCTGCTCATATACATTAACTACCATGTCTGAAAGTAAGTGGTAAGTTAATTCTAGGGCTCATTATGAGATTCACATTATAATATCACAGTTATTTTCAGATAGAAAGAAATATAACAATAATGTTGCACAGCTTGCCTTTCAATCAGGGGATTTGGTACTATCATCCACAAATGAGGGAAACCATTGGGTGGGAAGAAGGGAAAGGGGAATATATCTAAACTGAACTGAAAAAATGATGTCTGAAGTACACAAAACATCAATAGAAGTATTATAAAAATAGAGGACTATTAGCACATGCAGAATTCAAGGAAACTTGAAATAGCAAGGAATCAGGTAGAGAGTGTTCTTTACAGTCTACAGAAAGAGTGGATGGATTTGCTCTTTCTTGTGGGTTAAAATATGGCTGCTTATATGGGTCAAAGGTTGAGCGCTACAAAATTAATGATAAACTATGAGATGGTCACCAAGAGATCCTTTATGTTCCTAGACTGTGGCAACATGATTAGGTGGATGCATTGGTTTTCTCAGGATGCTTTAACGAACTGTCACATGCTGGGTGTTTTAAGGAGCAGCAATGTATTTTTTTATGGTTCTGGAGTCCAGAAGTCTGAAAGCTCAGGACTCTGAGGGGCTGTGTTTTCTTCAGGATTTGATAGGGAGAATCCATTTTTTTTCTCTGTTTCCCTTTTCTTTTCTTCTTTGTCTTGTGCTCACATCTCTTCAGCTTCTTCTGGGGTCATTCATCTGCCTGCACAGCCTTCTCCAGGTGTCTTTGTCTCCACCTCTTTTATCTCCTTTAAGGACCTTGCCACTGGATTTTGGGCCCATCCAGGCAATCTAGGATCATAGCTTTACCTTAAGGTCCTTTAAATACACGAAGCCCCTGTCTGCAAATAAGGTGACATTCACAGGCTCTAGAAAGCAGGAGGCAGAGGCAGGCGGATCTCTGTGAGTTCAAGGCCAGCCTGGTCGTCTACAAAATGAGTTCCAGCCCATCTGGGGCTACAGTGAGACCCCCCCCCAATACCAAAAAATGTGGAGGACTGCAGAGATTAAAACAAAATTAAGAAAATGGGAAATATTCTTGGACCTGTGGTCTCATTCTATTTCTGCTTCATTTCTAACAGTTTTACTTGATCTCTTTAGGTCGTATTCTTTATGAACTCATGTGTGTACACAAAAAGATATGAAGGGGAGCATTTATTTTCCAGGAGTCACTAAGTTCTTCTTGATCAGTCTCTTTGTTCCGACCTGGTCGCTACTTGAATAACCAGTTGTAGAATTCTAGATAAGCGACTGACAATTTTCAGGGCACTTTAAGATAAATTTGTTTTTTCCCCTGACCTGATTTATCCATTGATAAATGCACTAAAATGAGATTTTTCCATTTTCTATTATAATGAATAATAATTCACAGTCAGTTTTCAAGTGTTCTTTGGGGACATATCCTATTTTATTATTGCATTTATTATTACATTTAGCTTTATAATGCAATTTTAGACCACGTTTCCTGCAGACATTTAATGTGTGTATGGAAACTGCTTCATAATTTAATAAGCAGAATAAGTTTAGCGAAGCAAAGTATATTGTACAAAACCATCATAAGGTCAAACATGTTATGCTTGGATTTTACTATTTTGTATCATCATTATACCATTCAGTTTGCCTAACTACTCAAATAAAGGAAAAAAATGCTCGTTTTTTCCATCCTAGAGAAAATAACTACTTAATAACACTTAAAATTTAATTAAAAAGATTATACTGTAGATGCATAAATGGTATAGTTCAACTTATTCCTTTGAGACTACAGATATTCCTTAACTACATTTTATATTTTAACAATATAATTTAATGGTCTTCATTTTAGATGGTGGTTTCTTTGTACAAATGTGTGTCATGTGCTATAACAGTTTAAGGGAAGGAACATGATTCAAGGAGTATATCTAAAAACCATGGAGAGAATTAACAGATAAGCTGCTTGTTTTCACTAGCTCCCCTTTCTTTTAGATTTATTTTTATTTTAGTGACTACCATCTATGAGTATAGTCTTTGCATTAATGCTGTTTCAGTGACCCTTCAAGCCCCCCAGACGCTCTCTCAATTTCTTGTCCTCATCTTTGATTATTGTTACTTTTTTTTTTTTTCTTGAGATGGTCTTATTATGTAGCCCCAGCTGGCCTGGACCTCACTATGTAGACTATTCCAGACTGGCCTCAATCTCACAGTGATCCACCTGCCTCTGTTTTCCTAGTGCTGGGATTAAAGGTGTGCATCCCCATGGCCAGCCTGATATACTATTTGAATGGCTTGTAAAATATGTAAATTAGGGGGCTGGAGAGATGGGTTAGCAGTTAAGAGCAGTGCCTGCTCTTACAGAGGACCAGAATTCAGTTCCCAGCATCCAGAGAATGGCTAACAACCATCTATAACTCTAGTTCCATATGATCCAATGACCCCTTCTGACCTCCGTGGGCATTGCATGATATGGGTGTACTTACATACATGTAGGCAAAACACATAAAAATAAATAAATTCATTAAAAAAGATGTAGGTTAAAAGGGTTCACTCAAAAATATCATCAAGTAACTAGCAAGAAAATGATTTTTTTTAAACCAAAAGAGTATCAAATGTTTATAGGTGACCTTTTGGCACATGAAGTACATGTCAAGCCTTTGTGTGTATGTTTTGATATGCAACTGTTATCCTTTCCCACCCCTTTAAAGCAGTTGTCTTGTAATTTTATCAGTGTGGAGAGGGTGTTAATTGGCTTGGAAATCCCAGTCTTGGCTTGCCTTCTAGAAGATTCTCAGGAGACCTTGCTGATTTCTATTCACTACATTCAGATCCTCTACTACTTTGCAAGGAAGTTCCATGCTTAGGAAGTGAGGTTGACTAAATTGAGGAAACTGAGAAAGAGACTTTTCTTCTCAGGAGTATTTATCTATGACCAGGTCCTTAGCAGAAATGGCCAATGGCCAATACCCAAGTCAATAAATTAAAAATTCTTTATCTAGCTAGACGATGAGAGATTAAACATGGTTTTTCAAACATAGGTGCTACAGGATCTTTTCCAACAGTACAAACAATACCTGTAGGCTTGTGTTGAAGATGAAACAAGTTTCCTCAACCAAGTGTGTGTGTGTGTGTGTGTGTGTGTGTGTGTGTGTGTGTGTGTGTGTACGTGTGTATAGTGTAGAGTCAATTTCAGGTATCATCCTTTAGGAACTGTCCACCTAGTTTTCTCTCATTGGCCTGGAGCTTGCAGAGCAGGTGAGGGTGGCTTGTAGTGTGCCCCAGGATCATCCTGTCTCTGCCTTACAGTGTTGGGTTACAAGCACATGCACCCATGCTCAGCTTTTTTACATAGGTTCTGTGAACCAAACACTGGTTTTTATGCTTCTATGACAAGCGCTTTACTGACTGAATTATCTCTCCAGGCTTGAATATCAGTTTTTTGAAGTGTAAGAACTTTCATTAATATAGAAGTATACAAATGTAAGAAGTAATAACAACCTCTCCTCTTGCTGAAACAACTCCCCATATTACAAAGCCTCACTTTGGACTGTGTCCTGATTTTTCTCTGTATATTCATTGTCCTGGATAGCTTCAACTGTTGACTGGACACACCTGGGAAGAGGAACCTCAACTGGGGAATTTCCTCTATCTGACTGGCCTATGGGCATGTCTTTGAGGCATTTTCCTGAATGTTGAGAGAGATGTGAGAGGGCTCAGCCCACTGTGCATGGGCAGTGCCACTCCTGGACAGGTAGTCCTGAGTTATATAAGAAAACAGTCTGAGCACAGTCAGGGAGCAAAGCTAGTAAGTGGTGTTCCTGTGATTCAGTTCCAGCCTCCACACTCCTGCCTTGAGTGCCTGCCCTGGCTTCTCTCCATGATGAACTATTAGTTGTAGGCTGAACCCTTTCATCTCCAAACTGGTTTTGGTCAGTTTTTTTTCTTAATCACAGCAATATAAAGTAAACTAGGAGGCTCATATAGTGCTCTATAATTAGATGGTGGGAACAAGAAAGAGACTGCAGTTTCATAACTGAGTTTATGCTAATGTGGGCTCTGGGGATTGAACTCGGGTCCTCACACTTTTGTGGCATCTCCTCAGTCCCTCAAATAAGCGTCCTTAATGATTTACTTCTACCTAAATTGCATTTCATGTAGGTTCAGTGGGAGAGTAAGGAATTTAATCTGGCAACTACAGAGAATATGCTAGAAAGTTCGAGGCCAGATGAGGCCTGACTCCAATATAGTTCTGCCAATTTTGTCAGTGGTAAGGCCTTAGATGTTTAGATCTCCCCGCCCCCCAGTGAAAATCCAATTTGCAGGATTTGTTGGTGTGTATCTCTTTGTGTATTGGTGGAAGGAATTACATAATGTGTTCACATAGGGTCAACACTATCTGACACAAAAGTCTCCATAAGTGGCCACTCCTATTACTGATATAGTATATGACTTTCTGGGTAGGTACAAACTTCATCCCATTTTCATAGGGGTAAATTTGTATTTTCCTTCCATCCTTTCTACTTCTTAATCTACTGTTGTTGTTGTTGGTTTTTTTTTTAACTTCCAAGGTGATCTATTTAAAAACAAATTGTCCAGATTCAGTGGTGTAGTCCTTTAGTCTAAGTACTCAGGAGTCAGAGGCAGAGGCAAGGCAGGGGCAGAGGCAGGGGCAGAGGCAGAGGTAGAGGCAGAGGACTGGAAGCCAAGGCTACACAATGAAACCCTCTTCCAAAAATCAAACAAAACGCCAAACTGAGCTGAATTATGCCATTCTGCTCCTCACTCCTCTCAGGAACATCCTGCCAGTCTTGGATGTCAGGACAGACCCCCTGCCATGGCTTTTGAAGCTCTTCTTACCTCTCTAGTGATGGACAAACTCCACCTCACTGACCTTTCTATTTTTCAAGAATACAAACAACTCTTGAGCATCTTTTGGCTGGAGAGAGCATTCCTGTCACATTAAGGCTTTGGCCTAAAAGTCCTGTCTGCAGAGAAGCCTTCTCTTGTCTTCCTTGCATTGTGGTGATGCCCTACTTACTGGGCTGTGTATTGTCTGTCTGGGTTTAGCACTCCACAGTGGCAGACAGCTTGCTGACTCTGCCCATCATTTTATATTCAGTATTGAGAACAATGCCCAGCACATAGTAGGTGCTTAATACACATTTGCTTAAATGAAAAATAAGTAAATTCTTTTATGTGGGAGTTCTTGCAAATGTCTAAGCAATGGTAGTTCAAAATATACTGACTATAATCAAATATCCTTGGTATAATTAAAATGTTCCTAAATTTTATGGATAAATCAAACTTCATATGTATATTTAAAAACTGCAATTTTAAAGTGAGTTGGATGGTTTTACAGGTACATTTTACATTCTTTTTTAATGAGTTTCAGTTGACACAAGAACTAGCCAAGATTAACTTACATTTCTCCCTCACCGTTTGATAGAAAATCTGTTCATGTGAACAGTAGTTAAGAGAAGTAAGTGTGTATAGGCCTGAGGGTGCTCCGTGGCCTTCCTCAAAGTCTCTAAGCCATGGTGTGGAAGAGGAACCACACTTTTCCTGAATTAGCCACAGGGCAAAGACAGAACCAGTAATTGAAAAATCATTGAGAAGTAGCATTCTCCTTACCAAAGGAAGAATTTTATGAATAATAAAGTTATAAATACAGAATTGTCTTCCCAGGAAATGGCGTGTAGTCTATCACTGGATGAATTTAAACTAGCTGCGGAAACCCTGCTGGAAATGTTAGATAGAGAATCAAGAGTCTTCTGGCCAAATATTGGTTTCCCATTGGATTAAGGGCCCGAGATCTAGTCACAGTCCTGATTCATTAGTTCTAAAGAGTTATGAAGCAACACTAATAAAGCTGAGTTTATGATAACTTTTCTCATGACTGCTTTTGTGTTTGGATCAGGACTAACACTGGGGGAATCTGCTAGATGTTTCTCGAGGGGACAGGGTGACATCTGATGGATTATAGACAGTAACAGTGCACAGTTACATAGCTGCTATTATGAAGGATGGGCAGAGTGAACTGAAACTCTTCTGCTTTGCTAAGTGATCTTTGCACATTGGAGCCCTCACCTAAAATTGTTAAATGAATGTTCAAAGTGTTCTGCTTTGGGGGAGATGCTAAATCATTTGCATGAATGACCTTTGCTCTGAGTTAAACAGTTCACAATAGGAACCGGAACCTCTAACTCCAGAGTTTAAGCTCTGACCCCTTGTCAGCCCACTTCTCATACTTAATTCTGTGAGCTTTGTTTCTTTAATCTCAATAATGAAATCAAGGTTGGAATTCTCCTGTGCTGCCATCTTTAATTATCTGGCATTTACTTTTCAAGCTTTTGCTAAAATTCTAAGTTGGCGTCTCAGTCTGCTTTCTGTTACAGTGACAAAACATTACGGCTGAAAGCAGCTTGGGGGAGGATTAGAGTCAAGTCCCAATCCATCACTGAGGGAAGTCAGGGCAGGAATCAAGGCAGGAACCTGGAGGCAGGACCTGCAGCAGAGACCATGGAGCAATGATGCTTACTGGCTTGCTCAGATCCTTTTCTTTAACAGCCCAGGCCCACCTACCCAGGAATGGCTCTGCCCATCCTGGGCTGTGCATGAATTAACAGTTAGGAAAGTGCCTTGCAGACATGGCGCAGGCCAATCCAATACAGGGAGTTCCTCAATTAGGGTGCCCTCTTCCCAGGATCTTTTGACAACTGAAGCTAGCCATCACAGTAGGTGTATAAAAACTCTAGGCGTATTTTCTTTAGTCATGGTAGAGGAAAAAAGTAATGTTAAAGAGGCCGGGCGTGGTGGCACACGCCTTTAATCCTAGAACTTGGGAGGCAGAGGCAGGCGGATCTCTGTGAGTTCAAGGCCAGCCTGGTCTACAGAGTGAGTTCTAGGACAGCCAGAGCTACAGGGAGACCCTGTTTCAAAAAGACCAAAAAAAAAAAAAAAGTAATGTTAAAGAATAAATTAAGGATGCAGGCTGGGGACATGGCATAGCAGTTAAGAGCACTGGCTACTCTTGCAGAGGACCTGGGTTTGATTCTCAGCATGTACATGGTGGCTAAGAACCATCTGTAACTCCAGTTCCAGGGGATCTGATGCCCTCCTCAACCTCTGTGGGCAATGGCTGACATGGGTACACTTACGTATATGCGAGCAATACACTCATACAAAGAAAATAAAAATAATAAGTAAAATATTTTTTTAAAAAAGGGATGCTTACAATTTTTGGAAGGTAGTTCATTTTTTATAAATGCTCTAGATTTCCTTACAAAATTAATAAAGTTGCCTGTTAAAATGTCTCTCTATTCCAGTTACTATTATTTAGTGACAGTACGTTTTGTGAATGTTAAATGTTCTTGACATACATACCGTCCACAAGGAGCCCACTACCTTTAATATAGGAAGCAGAAGGAAATTTTGGGAAATAATGGAGTTGATGGCTTTGAGGATGGTGATTATTTCATAAGTGCTTACTAATTCCCAAACTCATCATGTTGTATACATTAAACATGTAGAGCTTTGAATGTGTCAATCATACTTCAATAAAAGTGGGGTTTGTTTTGGTGTTTTTGAGACAGAGTCTCCCTGTAGCTCCAGCTGTCCTGGAACTTGCTCTGTAGACCAGGGTGGCCTGGAACTCACAGAGATCCTCCTGCCTCTGCTTCCCGAGTGCTGGGATCAAAGATGTGTGCCACCATGCCTGGCCCTTAATAAAGTGTTTTTAAATCATTCTTTTATGTCATTTCAAAGGATGGATGATAATGTTTTCCTGTTTGGGCTTTATTTTACAAAACAAGCCTGGGGTGCCTCCAGGAAGTGCTTGAGATGTCACCAGTGATGTCTTGAGACAATTTTGAAACATCAAGGCTATTTCCTACACAGAATTATGAAGCTTATAAACCAGTTTCTACTATTGCACATCTGAGATTGGCACACCATTTTGAGGCAAACTTTCCTAGTAGTGTTTTAGTAAAAAAAAAAAAAATGCACATTTGCTTGTCATTCAACTTTAGGAGACTTACTGTGTGGTCAGATGTGTTATGCCATAGCAGCCTGTGACAGTCTCCTCCACGCATGCAATCCTGACATTATGTTAATTTCCAGTTGATGGGTAGGATTTAAAGCATGTTTTAGAAAATTAATTAGTTATATGGTCCCCTGAAGCTTACATTATTATTTTATAAAAATAATAATGACATACTGCTCATTTACTTTACTAAGGATTTTAGCTATATCTTTAAAATCTTATTGTAAAACATTTGGCCATATGCTGAAACAATAAGTAATTATATATACATATATTTGTTTGTTTGATGTTTTTATTTGGGTAATTAGAACGGCTTTTATCTGTATTGTCTTTTTCCTGATTGTTTGGTGCAGGAGAGCAGAATTTTGTTTTGATTGGTTGATTAGTTGATTGGTTGGTTGGTTGGTTGGTTGGCTGGCTGGCTAGTAATTATATTTTTAAAAACCAAAGAATATAGGTGAGCCCTGATCCCATTACCAACTAAACATTCTGGAAGTTGCTTGCTGGTCACTTCCGTAAGTCCACCTGCTTACTTAGAAGCAGCAGTCTTGTTAATATCGCATACAGTTGTCCCCTGGTTGTTTCATTGGCCAATCAGATGTCCTTTTGAAACCAGGGAACACTTTGGTTTTGTCATTAACCCTAAAAATGTCAGACATTAGGTGGGGGTCCTTTTCATGAGCCCTAATGGCCCAAAATATAGGTAATACACAGTTGAGTAATTCAGATCACTTTTATTTTAACAAAGATGTAAAACTGGGGAATCAGGTCAGATTAGATATTTCTGAAAATGCGTTTCCATATTGACATTGTCTGGGGAATTCACACTTCATCCCTTACAGTGAAGTAGTTTGTTCCCTTTTCTCTCCTCGAGTAGTTCGTAGTAAGTACCCTGTGCATGTGAGTAGAGTTTAGAAATAACACTTGTGATTCGATTCCTCTGGATCCATATCTGTGGTGTCACTTCTTGATCCACAAAAATCAAAACAGAAAGCAATGTCAGAGTTGCAAGTTACTTTTGTGATTTGTTAATCCCCTCTCCTGTGGGTCCTGGTAAGTGTGCCAAATACTAATGAGAAGAAGCATTGGCTAGAAGAGGATTTTCTTTCAGGAGTTGCTTTATGAGCTTGTATTATTCATACTAACTTACTGCAACCCATCTTTATCTGTTGGTGCTTCTTTGAATTTCTCTGTTTTGAGGGTTATGCCCTAAAGTTAGCAATGATATAAGACAGTTGTCCATAGTTTTTTTTTATCCATAGAAGTTTTACTGAGATTTTCCTCTTTTGTGGGGAGGATGTAAAGATTGAATAGTATGTGAGACTTTGCTGACCTGATGGTGAGGGGGTCTTATGGCCAGAGAAAGGGTATACTGCTGCTCAGTCTGCTGCACTGGGAAGTAGGGAGTGGTGATGACTTCCCTTCCAACTTTGCTACTGAGAGCTTAAAAAAAGGTTTTAAATGTATATGAGTGCTTACCTGCATGTATGTATATATATGTATATATGTTTGCATGTATGTATATATGTATATATATATGCATGTATGTCTACCATATACATGTCTAGTGCTCACAGAGGCCAAAGGAGGGGTTATGGATAGTATGAGCCACCATGTGGGTGCCAGTGTCTGAACCTTGGTACTCTGCAAGAGCAGAAAGTGCTTTTAATCCCTGAGCCATTTCTTCAGCCTCTTCTGGCAGTTTTATTCCCGCACCATTCTCTGGGTACGTTTCATTCATTTGACAGAGGTTTGTCGAGTCCCAACTGTGTAGACTATGGGTGCAGCTGCAAGCAAACCACACGAGAATGGTGGCCTCGTGGAGCTTGCATTGTATTGGTAGAAGATAAAGAATCAGCAAGTAGATAAATAAATGGAATAAGTAAATAATAAATCAGACATTCAGTGGAACGAAGCAGGGCAAAGGGAGCTTTGGGAGGGTGAGGGATGGTGGCAAGAGGCGTGGTTTTAAACAAAGCCTTGGGAAAACCTTATTGACAAAGTTCCATTTGGCCCATGAGGCTATGGGAGCCCAGGTAGAGGAGGAGAGCTGGATATCAGAGCTTGCTGTGGTACCTAACCAAAGTGAGGAAAGGGGCCCTGCTGGGACCAGTTCTTCAAGCAGCATTTCCAAGTGTGTGAACATTGGTGCCAGGCATGAGAATGGATTAGGAAGGTTTTATAAGGAACGCGTGGAGGCAGGAGGGCTACTGCAGCTCCTAACACTTTTTTTTCAACAAGGAGGGTTCTTTTCCCCTTTCAGTGCTGGTAGGCTGTGCTCTACCACTAAGCTAAATTCCCAGCCCCTTTCTTACATTTCCTTTTGAGACATGGTGTCACTAAGTTGCCTGGGCCGGCCTTGAACTCACTCTGTTCCTGATCCTTCAGCCTCCTGAGTGTCTTGGATTGCAGGCCTGTACCATCAGACTCAGCGTGGACAAGGGTGCTGAGAAAATTATTAGCATATTTAAGCAAATTTTTACAGGTATCTGTGAGCATTAGGCAGAATGTTTGATGCCGAGGATGTGGAAGTGAATGAAACATAGTATTCCTTCGAAGCAGCTTATATAATAGAGACGTAGACTGGAAAATAAAGCTGTATGTGTAGACAGTCTCCAAGATGTGGGTTTAGCAGAAAGAGGGAGTTGCCTTCCACTCGGCATGGTGAGAGAAGGCAAGCAACACAGAGGCAGTTAGAGCCATAGGGAGTTGTGGAGGTGAAGGAAAAACTTTACCAGTGCACAGACTGGGCTGGGGAGAAAGCATTCCAGGTAGAGTAACAGTCTCTAGCTACAGGCACTACTGCTAGTTTAATTTTGCTAGAATGTTATGTGAGAGGACATGAGAACAAATGGATTTAAAGCATTTCTAGGAAATAAACTGGGCAGGATTTAGCAAGTAATTTTGTGTGAATTGTGAGGGTAAGGCAAAGGCTTCAGGACTTGGAGACTGGGGTAGATTGTCTTCACTACCACCCCCCTACCCCGCGCCAGACAAACATAGCAACAACAAAACCTGCCTGCCGTGGAAACATTTGCCAATTGCGATGTTATGAAGACTCCAATGAGATCTCAAGCTAATAATAGCCGAGCTATCTATTCACATGCTGTGTGTTTCCTCCCTTGACAAGTATTTGGTGATGTCTCACTGGGTGTGAGACATGCAGCTGTGTGCCGACTGTTCTTCCCGCACTTCTCCACAGCCCCTTGCCACTTTCCTCCATTCCACTTCCTTCATGGACACTGGTTTCAGGAGTGGTCACATTCTGACTTCCTGTTGGGCTCAGCCCAGGGGAGGCACCGGCAGGAGATTAGAATGCAGAAGGGCAAGCAGGGCTGTTCATCCCTTGGTGTCCCCTCTGCCAGGGCGCATGGGTTGGGTACGATCTACTGTCACAGGTCATGACTCCTGGTCCCATGGGGCAGCTTCTCTACGAGGCTCTAAGTTGCTGAAGTTGTTTTATCTACCTTCAGATTAAGGTGCCGACAGCTCCCTGTCTCACCCACCTCACGAACCCTTGCTAGGTATTCCTGAACACTGTACAGTACTCCAAGTTTAATGGGTCTTCTCATCTCTGCTGGAACCATAGTTATTAAAAATGAAGAAAAGACAACCACAGTCCTAGTTGTGAGAATTTCAGACCCAGGTGACCAATGAATGGATACTCTGGCTCCTTCCATTATCTCTCTTCTTGTGGGAGATAATGACAAGGCCAAACCTTGATCTGAACTCTCTTTCCATCTCCATGTCTAGTGGGGGTGGGGACCAAGGAAACATCTTTCCTGTTTCTCTCATACCCCATCTAGGGTCTTTTCAGTTACCAGATTGTCCTGTTGACAACTTACAGGGACAATAAGCCTTTGACTCAACACTTCTGTGTCACCTTGGCTCCTATTGGAGAGTAGGTCATTTAGGTGGGAAACTCTTGAGTCGAAGTTCTTGGTCTTGAGATCTTCTCTTTAGGCTTTAACCTTCTTGCAACAGAAGGAGGAAACAGTGGCAGATTATTTTGTAAGAGTTCTCAGACACGAACGGTATCTTAGTGGTTGAGGGGAGGGTTATGGGTCTATGAGCTGCCTGACTCTGAAAAAGACAGACTAAGAATATATTAAAAAATAACTGTGTAAATTTTGTCGCACATCAAGTATGATAACATGCCCCTGACAGAATGATTTTTCTCTTTCTCTCTCCCTGGAAAAATAGTCTTAAATTCTAAACTCAACTCTCTTTGTATATTTAAAGAATAGCTTCAATAGTTTCTTTACCAAAAGTAAATTTTGACAACTAAATGTGAAATGGGATTCTGATTGTGTATCTGGGCAGTATTTGACAGGACCTTTGGCTTGAAGGTATTGTGCTAACAGTAACTTCTTAGTTCTAATAAATATAATTATATGAAAGTATTGCTTTGGGGAAGCCTGGGTGAGGGATATATATTTTCTGTACTATTTTCATAATTTACCAGCACAACTAGAGGTTTCTTTTCCCAGCAACGAGTCTTGTTTTATTGGTGTGAAAATCCCCAGGAACGTTGAGACCAGCTGTCATTTATGACTGTGTTTTTGCTTATCTCTTTTTTGTCATTTTGCAGAAAAAAAATGTGATTTATAAATCTTAAATTTTTTTTATTCTTTTTTTTAAATGTGTTTGAGTGTGTACTGTCTGCATGTAGGTTGGTGCACCCATGTCGTGCAATGCTGCAGAGGTCAGAAGAGAGCATCGGATTTCCCTGGAACTGGAGTTAAAGACAGTTCTTAGCCGCCATGTGGGTGCTGGGAATTGAACCCGGGTCCTCTGCAAGAGCAGTTGGTGCTCTTAACTGCTGAGCCATCTCTCCAGCCCCAAATCTTAAATGTTTACTGACCATTCAAATTTATTTTGTAGCTGTAGCACATTTAACAAACATACATTTATGTCTTTATCAGAACTCTTTTCTGGGATAAAAATCTATATATTTATAGATAAATTCTAACAAAAGTTCCTAGAGATAATTTCTCAGGCAAAGTTATAAGTAAGCATTTTTGGTAGCTTAAGCCGTTAAAAACATCCTTCCTCGTAAAAAATACTACAAAGCCCTTACTACCACTGTTAAGTAGCACTGTTTAGATATTTATCAAGCACTTCAACAACTAATTGCAGAGGTTCTATCAGAACTCTGCTTCAACTTTAGTTGAAACGTGTCAGGAACTTTTTTTCTGCAACACCAAATGTACTTCACACGTCAGTTTAAAATAATCACCATTTCTAAAATAGTAATTCTGATAGCCCCAAGTGGGTCCTCCTTGGTGCTGGGGATTGTTTTCAATTGTCGGTGTGCTTGTTGCTTGGATATAGACACTTATATTCCAAAATAGTGTGGCCTGTCTCATCCCCATGTCCCATGTGATGAAAAGCAAAATGTACCCACCCTTCAGAGGCAGTTGAGTTCCATTCAAAGCAAGAACAAATGGCTCTCGTTTTCTCACTGTTTGCAAGGCTGCCTAGTTATTAATATTCCACCTTCAGTTCTCGTGTCCAAGAACAGCAGTTTGAAGCTCATGAGTCTCAGTTGCTTGCACTTCTTTAGAAACATTGAAGACATTTTTCTTAGACTCTATTTTAGGATAGAGGGCCTCATGGCATATTAATATCTCCATATATTCCCAGCACAAATCTTGAGGAAAAAGTCTGTGTTTTTTTGTCACTTAGCAGGGTTGGTTGGGTTCAGTGCTCCCCCAAGAAAACTGGCTTAAAGAATGAGTTTTGATTTACAAAATGTTCCTAAGAGGAGAATCGTAGAATATGGTCCCAAGTCCAGCTCTTCTACATCACTCACTTTTAAAATGGGGAAATTGAGTCTTGGTGTGAATGAACCATTGGTTCAAGGACAGACAGTGGATCAGACAGTGGCAAAGTAGCTATGGAGGGTCGGGTGGTAGACTTAGAAAAAGGACCATATAAGGGTAGTAAGAGTCCATGACAATGTGTTCGTTTCTGAGTTACAGACTTAACTTTTGGACATGAAAGTGGTCTGCTGGGCCCCTGTGTAAAACTTCATCGTCATTGTTGCCTTGGGAGATTTTGAGAAAAGATACATAATGATAAAGAATAGCTGGCCTCAGAATCCAGGAAAAGGTTTTAGCAGCAGCGGGGAGAGTTGCCGTCCCCTCTTCCCCAAGTGGTGGCCAACTTTATAGTTCTCATCCCCGCTTAAAAAGCATATATAGTAGATGAATTATTCTGCCTCTGAATTATACCTGCTGTTTCATCAGTTAGAGGTCCCTTTCCTCAGTAAGCAGTCTTCCTTTATGACATCAAAATCTCTAGAAAGGTTGAGTCTATCCATTATTATAAATGACTTTGTTCTTTGCCCTCTCTCTATTTTGTGATATGAAAAGCCACTAGAGATCAGCTACAACCTGAACTGTAGTTGTAATGGTAGGCAGAGAAGATATTTTTCTGTACCCTGACAAAAAGATGGCTGCCTATGTGGTACAGAATCAGGAAGTAGGTGTACATGATATCTTGACCCCAGTCAGGCATGAGACAAAAGAAGCAGGCCGGCTGCCCAAGTCTGTCTTGTTCTATAGCTTCACTGTGTGCTTTCTCATTCCTAGAAAAGAAATATCTTTTCCTTCCCTTCTGTTCTTTAGCCCCTTTTATAGATTCCATGATTCCCTGACTGTTTACTTGGCTTTTGTAGGATAAAGGATGCTTGCAATCTCCCGACATTGTGGTTGTGTAAGGGGCAAGTGTGCATCAAGATGTGAACTAACTTCAGTAGCACTTGTGAAATATCCGTATCTGTAGTCAGCAGGGAACTGAACATGCTCTTGGCTCACTCCGCACAAGTTCTCATTATGACTCCTCCATTTTTTTTTTTTTTTTAAATTTTTTTTTTTTATTATTAAATTTATTTTTTGTATGTGTATGAATGTACTGTCTGCATTGCGGGTCTTGTCACCCGTGTCGTGCAATGCCGCGGAGGTCAGAAGAGGTCTCGGATTTGCCCTTGGAACTGGAGTTCTCCTGGAATTGGAGTTACAGACGGTTCTTAGCCGCCATGTGGGTGCTGGGGATCGAACCCGGGTCCTCTGCAAGAGCGTCGGTGCTCTTAACCGCTAGGCTATCTCTCCAGCCCGACTCCTCCATTTTTATACAGTGAACCTGGACGACCCTCTTATTTTCGCCTGCTTTATTTCATATATATATATATATATATATATATATGCATTTCTATATATATACACTCTTGCTATCATATATATCATATATATCATATATATGTATATCATATATATGTATATCACATATATCATATATATGTATATCATATATATCATATATATGTATATCACATATATCATATATATGTATATCATATATGTCATATATATGTATATCATATATATATCATATATATATGATAGCAAGAGTGTATCATATATATCATATATATGTATATCATATATATCATATATATGTATATCACATATATCATATATATGTATATCATATATATATCATATATATATATATGATAGCAAGAGTGTACCTCTCACATAGGGCTATCTTGTGAAAAAGTCAATTTACCTAGAATACTGACTAGTGTAGGCTGTGCCTGGTAATTTATGTTCTCCACATTCCTTAATTATTTATCCTAATATTTGAGAAAATAAAGTCTTACACTTCTAGAATAAATTTTAAGGCAGGAAATTGTTTAAGACATTATTAAAGTGATACTTTCTGAGTTCTATAAGTATCAATGCATTTCCTACCTGGCTATTTGGTATCTTTTTTATATACTAAGACATGATCCTGGACCATATTTTATGTCCTCAAGGTAACTTGTTCAAATGCAACACTTTTCTTTCAACATATTCACTATTAAATTTAGTTACATATTCACTTAGATAGATAATTAGATGTGCTTTTAAAAGATATTCAGATTTCTAAACATTAAAAACTTTATTAGATTGTTGTTGTTGAGCCAGACCTTGTGGCACAGGCCTGTAATCACAGTGACTTGGCAGGCTGAGGCAGGCTGATCACAAGTTCAAGGGCTGGATGGGTTCTAGAGTGAGCTCAAGTCCAACCAGGGCAAATTAGTGAGCCTTTGTCTCGAAATCAGGGCAGAGGGTGGGGAATCTAGGATCCCGAGCGTGGGGATGCTTGGGATGATCCTATCTCAATAAACAGGCCTCTTGAGCACTACCTACATTCTTGCACAAAACAAGAACTCTCCTCTAAGACTCTTATAGACCCTATCAATCCCAATTTCACACACTAACTGGCAGCCCCATTGTACTTCTGTAATCTGTAGAAATAGGAATGGGGCATGGTGTATGAGCTTTCTTTGATTAAGGACTTTATAAAATCCAATTATTATACAAGAAGAAACAGCATTACTAGGTAGACAGACCATGGCTAGGAAGCTCAAACACATGCATTCTGATCCTTCCTCTGTTATTACAAAGCTATCAGTTAGAGGTGTGTGACTTTTGAGTCTGTCCCAGAATACTTATGAGCCTGTGCTTTCAAAGAAAGATTCAGATAAAGTTATGTTTCAGTTTTATTAAAGACCTAATGCTGTATGGTTCTGTGATGCCAAATACATGCTTTGATGGGACTCATGGGCAGCTTGCCCCAGTTTTCCTAAAATCCTTTGAAATGCTTTTGGTAGATGATCTTAATAGGACAAAAGATGCAGCCTGTAGCAAGAGGTGGAGAAGGCTGCCTGACTCCGAGGGGAGACCAGTCCACGGCCTCGACATTGCTAGCACCAAAATTGCTCTCCCCAGAGCAAACTTGGGGTCTAGGAATGTTGGTTGATATGCGGTAGATGAAGATACACTCCTGGGGCCTTGTTCTTTTTTTTTTTTTTTTTTTTTTTTGCAGAATAAACAAATGATGTAACTCAGTATGCTCTCATACAATTAAGGGAATTTTTTTTTTTTTTTTTTTTGTTTTTTTTTTTTTAAGTATCTATGTCCAAATTTTGAAACAAACCAAGGTTTCCATAGTCCAGTTGAGAAGCTTGTATGCACAGGATGTTGATCAATCAGGTGTCCAGACTATATTCTATAGTCTCATGATTCACCCCTATCTCTCCACAGCCCTTACATCTACCATGCCTCCTCCGCATTTGTTCCCTGGGTTTTGGGAAAGGGGCACAATGGGTAGAAGAAAACAGTCTAATTTCTTTGGAGTTGTCATTTTGGACCCTCGGTCTGTCAGTTTGTTTCCCTTCACGGATTGACAGCTTTCACAGTGATACCCTTTCAGTCATACTAACCAAGCTCCAGCTATTGGATGTACAGGCATTTAAGACAGTACCACTTATTGTGTCAAGCTAAGCTGTGAGCATAGACACAGATGCTTGGATGGTATGCTAATCCAAACTGTGGTTTCTCTATAAAAGGGTGACAAGTTCTTTATTGTGGCTTTAACAATGCCTAACCACTAGAGGACATAATTGTGGCATCGCTGTGAGTTTATTCCTCCAAGGAGGAGAGCTAATAGCCAAATAGTTTTGGGATATAATATAGACACTTGGCTGCCCATGTTGCACGTATCTCCAGGCTGTTGAGTGTAGCTGATATTTTTGGGGAGTCTTGTTTGTCTCAGGGGACCACAATATTTTGCTGTATTGCTTTTGTAGTGGCCTTTGGTAACGCTCTCTAGCATTTCAGAGGCCAGTTTTACGCTAGAAGTGACGTCTATAACATTTTTCATGCTCACACCAGGTTTCGCAACAACAGGGACTTACTGCCTTTTCTCCTTGCATATATCCCTTATAGGCAAAAGGCCTTTATAATTTGGGGGGGGGGCGGGTTTGAATCCCCTAGCCAAACATCTCCTAGGCAGATAATAATTCATTGCTGATGTCAGAGCTTTCCTGTAGTAATATATTTGCTTAATTACACAACTTAATAAACACTTTACTAATGAATTTGGCTCTAGATAGAGAAATATCCTTTTCACAGTTCCTATGCCTATCAATCAGTTATACGTTTGCCTGTTTTATAGGAGATTACCCATTAACAATTGGCTTTAGTTTACAGTTTGGGAGTGGTTTCATTACCATCCTGTTTTCTTTTTTCAAAAAAAAAAAAAAGAAAAAAAAAAGGGGGGGGGAGAGGGTAGGAAGGGTTTTTCTCCGCATTAGGGTCCATTATTAACGGTCAACCCCAATATTATTCAGAGAGATGCTCAGTGACCGTGCTCAGGCAGTCTGATGTTCCTCTTCCTTAGTGTTCAGATGGGTCAACCTCTCTGCTGCACATCCCCCAGTTCATCCTGCACAGCCATAAGTTGTATGTTTCAGGCATTTAGATTGGTGACTTTTACCTGGGAAATAAATTCTCCTCCCATTGTTATTTCAAGATCGAGAAAAATTGAAAAATTTATCAATAGGATTGAAAACAGAGTTCACAGAGTTTCAATTTTGTATCCCAGAAAGATATGTACCCCCCCTCCCCCCTCCCTCTTTTTTTTTTTTTTTTTTTTAGGTTTTTGTTTTGACCTATAGATGCCTAAGTTGTATACACATACCCTAAGCAGGAAGTCCAGGCATAAGTTTTCATTAAATTTACCAAAACTGGTTCTCATTGACTGTATGCTACTTATTTGGGAAGGAAATTTAAGCTTAGTTCCTTTTACTTGTCCTACAAGTAAAAGTAAGTGTTATAATGTGATATTGTGTTATCAGAAAAAATATTAGGGCCATTTGTATACCTTAACCCGATACAAATTATAAATAAGATCAATTAACATTTTATATTCCGATTGGTTCAATTGTTTACCATTTCCACCAAACCTCCACATAAATTTAAATTATTGTAAAACAATTCCACTAAAGTCATTGAAATATTCTTATTTACTTGGTGGATAAAGCTTGGGCGAGTTGAGAACCTGCTAATAAATTTTACCCAATAAACACTTTCTTTTTAATGCTTATGACTGGACTAGACTTCTACTTATTTGGTAAGTAAAAATTTAAGCTTAATCTTTTAAATTGTCCTACAAGTAAAAGAAAGTGTTACACTGTGATGTTGTATATTCAGAAAAATATAAAGCCCAACCCAATACTAACTGTGAATAAAACAACTAGCATTTTATATTCCCCAGTTAGTTCAAATGTCAGTATCTAGTCCTTTTCTTTTTTCCCAGCACAAGATTCCTGCATATAAAACCAATTTGCAAGCAGTTTGGTCCCAGCCCACAGAGCCCCAGGCTCCCATCATCCAGCTGGAGGGGGCTTGAATGTTCAATCAAGTTGATTCAAATAGTGTTCCAGACTATTTGTCATAGTTTTTACTGTTCACCCCAATCGCCACTCCTAAATATACCACTCCCCCTCTTCCCCAGATTGTTCCATTAGGCTTAGAGATGGGGCACAGGTGGACAAGAAGCACAACAGTCTACTTGTTCTGGAGATGTCGTCTTGGACTCTAATCAGTTTCGGCTGTTTCCTTTCATGGGCTGCCCGATTGCCCAGGGACAGGCTTCCAATCCTATAATGAAGCACAAGCAATGGTATATAGTTTTAAACATTCTAGTTTTATGTAGGTTTACTTTGGTATAGACCATATGTCTGGATGGTGTCTTAATCCTGAATTACTTTTCTTTTTCCCCCTGAGAGAGATGACAAGGCCTCTACTGTGGCATATATATCTCCTAATCACTAGAAGGTATAAGCTTGTGGCAACATCCTCCGTTATTTGTCCAAGGAGAGAGACTAATTCAAATAAATTGGGATATACAGACATATGGCTGCCTTGCTGCACAGTATCACCAAAGCAGTTGGGGTGTAGCTGATGTTGGTGGCGGAGTTTTGTTGACTCAAGGAGACTAACCTTTGCTTTATTAGTTCAGTGGGCTTTGGTAACACTCTCTGGTATTCCAGAGACCAACTGTATCTTGTAAGTGCGATCTCGATACAATCCTCCCATGGTTACATTAGGTCATTGACAGCAGGGCAGACCTTACCACTCTTTTCTTGCAGATATCCCAGTTTACAGGCAATAAGCCTTAAACTTTTTTTGGGGGGGGGCTTGGGTCCCTGGCTAGCATCTCCTTGGCAGAATATCCAATGCTGCTTTCAGTGCTCTCTTGTATTAATTATATGAACTACTTAAAGTAGTGTTTATAGTGTATTGTCTATTCAGAAACAAACACATACTTTAGTATTGTGTTTTGTTTCTGGATAGCAAATAATCCTTTTTACAGTTCCTATGTATATTTAGTCAATTGAAGAAAGCCGTTTTTTCCAGTTTTATAAGAGATTACTTCTTACAGTCAGCTCTAATTTACCATTAATGGATGACTTCATTACCACCCTGTTTTTTCTTTGTTCTGTGAAAAAGAGGTAAGGAGGTCTTCTCATATTGAAACTGTGCTGCACCTAGAAGGTAAAGTTCGTTAGGACTCATGTAAACAGGTGTTACACCTATGGTCCTCAGAGAGTGTTTGATGCCTGTGTAGAGTCTGAGGCTTTTATTCCTTTTAGTTTAAATTGGTGAACTTCTCTGCTGTATTTCATTGGTACAACCTATACGACGGAAGGCTGTATCCATTCTTTCTTCTGCCTTGAGTTGGTGTGTTTGACCTGTGGGAACATACAAATCTTTTCCATGGTTAGCTAAGATAAATGAAAGGTTTGGACAAAAAGGTTTAATTATAAACTACCCCCTTTTTAAATTTTAATTTTTTAAAGCATTCCAGAAGGATTGTATTTTAGTACTTTATAAAGACAAAAAAATTTTTCACTCAAATTTGTCCTTTTTTTTTTTTTTTTTTTTTTTTTTTTTTTTTTTTGGCGGTGCATGATGTTAATTTGGGGAAGCAAACTTAAATCCTTTAGTTAAGTTATCCTACAGGTAAAAGGGATGTTACAAGTATACTGCATACACAAAAATTATAGAGAACATTTGTATATGTTAATCCCAAAGCTATTGTTATATAAAATTTTGAGTAAAATACCATATAATTTTAAATTAAATATACATTAATAGAAAATAGACCCATGTCCTCTCCCGCCGCTCCCACCCCTCCCACCCCTCCCGGTTTTCACCATTTCAGTCGGTTTCTCTGATGCAGTCTTTCAGTTGTTGTTCTTTTAATATGCATCCCTCTACACAGAAATATTAATATCTGGGTTATTGATTGCTAGCATCCACCTATTGAGGGATACCAATTCGGACGTTTGTTTTTTCTGTGATTGCGTTACTTCACTTAATATAATATCTCCAGCTCCATCCATTTACCTGCAAAGTTTATTGTATCATCCTTCTTTATTGCTGCATTAGAACTCCATTGTGTACATGTACCACATTTTTTTTCTATCCACTCAGCAGTTGAGGGGCATTTGGGTTGGTTTCCAAGCTTTTTGTTATTGTGAAACAGCGCTGCAAAACAATATACGCTATGGATGTTATTTCTGCAAGTATTAAGGATGAGTTTCTTGGGGTATATACTATTAGGAGTGCGTATTTGACTGGATCAAATGCAAGCTCATTTTGAGTTTCCAAGGGTTCTCACACACTTTCATGGGCCTGTACCAGTTTTACTTCCCACCAGCAGTTGCTGATGTGTTCCTCCTTTTCCCTGACAACTTCTCCAGACTATGGTATCATTTGTTTTCTCTTGATCCTGGGGCCAGTCTTATCGGCAGTGATGGATATGAGTGGTGCATTCTACTATTAGTTAGTTGAGTTAGCGGGGCTGTGCAGCTTTCATCTCCCATTGGGCGGGTGGCGGACTTGTGAGTAGGCACCTTCCAGTAGAGTGATTTTCAGTGACAGTGGCTACGACTGCCAAACAACAAAAAAAAAAAATAAGATGTTTCTGGCCATTCTAGCTACCTCCTCTGTGAAGTTTCTCTTTCAGTCTTTGCTCCATCTTTGAGTGATTCATTATGATTTCATTTTTCTTCTTTGTTTTTTCAGTAGTTTGTTATATTTGTAAAATTAATCTCTGTCCAGTGTCTGTCAGTTGGTGTTCGCTAAAAGGTTTTCCCACTCCGTGGGATTTTTTCTCTTTACTTCTTTATTGTCTTCTTTTGATTGTACATAGCTTTTGGGTTTAATTGAGGTCTCCAATTTTCAAATTATCGATCTTATTTTCTTGTGCAGCGCTGTGTACGGAATTTAGGAAGTCTTTTCCTACACCCTTTATGTCTTGTCGTCTCTGCTTGCCAAGTTTTCTATTCTTTACCTCCAGAGTTTTTGGGGTTTCCGTTGAGGTTCTTTATACCTTCATCTGGAAATATGACTTTGTGGTGCAAGGCAGAAAGAGGGAGGGGTAGGGGTTTAGCTTTCATTCTTCTGGCAAGTGGTGATATCCAGTTGTTCCAGCACCCATGCCTTGTTAAGCTTGCTGTCTTTCCTCCATGTGTCTTCTTGGCCCCTTTATCAAATATGAGGGGCTGATGGAAGGTGTATCGTGCTCAGTTTTGGGTCTTCAGTTTTATTCCATTGGTCACCTGATCATGTTTTTTGTGCCAGTTACCAAGCTGTTTTTATTATACTATAGCCCCGTATATGTCGTCTTTTTAAATCTGGGTATAGTGAATCCCCCCTGTATTGCTCTTTAGCATCAGGTTGCTCTCTGCTATTCGGGGGTTCTCTTGTTTTTCCAATGAAAATTGCGGATTTTTTTTCCAAAACAGCTTTGAAGACAGCTCTTGGGGATTTGATGGGGATTTGATTAATATGTAATCGTAGGTTAATATGGTCATTTGTAATGACTTATATATTTTTCCAACCATCGAGCATGGGAAAGTTTGTCCATCTCTGATGTTCTTGTCAATTTCCTTCTTCAGAGGTTTAAAGTTTTTGTTGTTTTAGAGATTCTCTGTTGTTTTTTCGGTTAGGTTGTGTTCCTAGGTTTTTTTTATATTTATTGCTTTTTGCGGCTTTATTTTAAGTGGGGGAAGTTCTCCTTGTGGGTTCTTTCTTCAGTTTTGTTTTGTTGGTGTAAAGAAGAAAGGCTACTGATTTTTTTCTAGTTATTTTGTATCCTGCCACTTTACTTTGAAGTCCTAATCTTTCTAGGAGTTGTTGCTGGTGAGTTCTTAAGCATTCCTTAAGTTAGACCATATATCATAGCAAATAGGGCAGGCTGTGACTTCCTCTTTTCCATTAGGAACTCTTAATTTTCTTTTCTTGCTTATGTGCCCTAGCAAGGGGGTTTCAAAGCACTATATTGAAGGAGGGAGTGGTGACAAAGGGGCAGCCTTGCCTAGTTCCTACCCTTAAAGGGAATGTTTCCGTTTCTCCATTTAGGGTGATATGGCTGTGGGTTTCCTGTATATGGGCTTTGATTACATTGAGGATGATCCCTCCATTCCAATTTCTTCTAGGACTTTAAAACATGTAGGGATGTTGTGATTTTTGTCAAAGGCTTTTTTTTTTTTTTTTTTGATGGTGTGGTTTTTGTCTTTCAGTCCATTATATATGCTTGATGATGTTTATTGATTTTTGTATGTTGAACATCCCTGCATCTCTGGTATAAATCCAACTTTGTCATAGGGATGATCTTCTTGATGTGTGTCTGTTGATGGATTTTTGCAGTATCCTGTTTAGAATTTGGCATCTGTGTTCATTAGGGAGATGGGTCTATAGTTCTCCTTTTTGGTTGCATTCTTTGTCTGGTTTTGGTATTAGTGTGATGCTGGGTTCATTTAAGAAGGAATCTTGGAGAAAACTCCCTCCCTTGTATCTTCTAACACAAAGCTTGAGTATAATGGTTGTAGGTTCTCTTTTTGAAATATTTTATAGAATTCTGCTGTGAAACCATCCGGGCCTCGGGCATTTTTTGTTTTGGGGGCTGCTTATTACATCATCAATTTTCCTCATATTTATTGTCTCATTATATATGTTTTAACTTCGATCTCTTCTTGGTTCAGCTTGGTGGGTTCCCAGGTTTTCAGATATTTCCATCCATTTCTTCTAGGTTTTTTTTCAAATTTACTGGAGTATACGTTTTTGACGTTAATCTCTTATGGGTCTTTCTGGACTTTTTATTGTCTGTTGTGATATTTCCCCTTTCATCACAGATTCTATTGATTTTGGAGTTGTTCTTTTTTTTTCTTTAGTTAGCTGGGCCTAGAGGGTCTGTCTATCTTATTTATTACTTCTCAAAGGAAACCTAACTTTTTTATTGTTGATTTGATTTTGATTTTTTGTATGGTTTTCTTTGTTTCTATTTCATTGATTTCTGCTCTGATTTTGTTATTTCTTCTTGTTCTGCTGCTATTTAGGGTTCATTTGTTGTTCTCTCTCAAGTACTTAAAGCCTCATGTGTTAGATCATTCACTTGTGCTTTTCTGTTTTTTTTAATGTTAGGAACTTAGCTTTAGAGCTCTACTCAATTATAGTATGTTAAGGTTCTTCCTTGATTTATGTTTTTGCTGTGTTGTATTATCATTGTCATTCAGTTCCAGGAATGTTTTTTATGTTTTCCTTTCTTTCATTACCCTGACCCATTCATTATTCCATAGATGTGTTTGTTTAGTCTCCATGTGTTTTCTTGTACGGTTTGTAGGGCTATTATCCTAGTGTTATGTGTATTGAGCTTTATTTGCCTTGTGGTGTGTTAGAAGAATGCATGAAATTATATTTCAATCTTTTTGTTATTTTTTGAGTTATTTTTTTTTTTTTCCCTGTGTCCCAGTATGATTCTAATTTTGGAGAATGTTCCATGGGGTGATGGTGTTGTGAGTAGAAAGTGTATTCTCTGGTGTTTTGGTTCGAGTAAAATATTTCGATAGATGTCTGTTGGACCATTAGGTTGTGTTGTTTTATCATATCACTTCAGATTCAGATGTCTCTTTGTTTATTTCTTTTCTCCTTTTGGGTATCTGTTCTAAAGGACTTAGGTGGAGTATATTAAATATATCGCCCTACTCATTACTGTGTGGCTCGATTAATTGAGCCTTTGAAGTCTTGAAGAGTTGTCTTTAAACAAGTTTTTGGTTGCGGCTTTTGGCGTTTTTTGGTGCATATATATTCGATTGTGTAGGGTCTTCATCTGTTAATTGTTCCTTTTAATAAAAGGGATGTAGTGGGCCCTCTTTGTCTCTTTTGATTTCTTTGCTTTTTGAAGGTCTTATTTTATCTGATACTAGATTAAGCACACATCCTCTCGTCTTTGTTGGTACCAATGGCTTGGGAATAGTTTTCTCCATCCTCTCACTTTAAAGTTGGTGGCCTGTCCTTGAAATTGAGAGGGTGTTCTTGTATGGCATCAGCATATAGATGGATTTTGTTTCCTAATCATTATCCCAGCCGTCATTATTGCCTTTTGATTGGGGATTTCAGACACCATTAAATATTTAAGGTTTAAATGCAAGTAATGGAGGTTGCTCCTTTTCATTATTAATCCATTTGGGCTTTTAGTCCTTGTTTATCAGAGCTTATGATTATGTTTTATTAGTTTCTTTTTCCCATAGTATGGTGCTGAGGCATGTTCTCTCTTCTCTTCTGCCCTTTGATGACTTCAGCGTATTTCTTGGAGAGTTTGGTTTTCCGGAAATGTATTCTATCATCTGTTGTTTATGTCATGGAAGATTTTCTCTCTCCTTCAAACTTTTTAACTTGACATTTTTGCTGGGTAAAGTATTCTGGGTTGGCATCCCATAGTGTCCTTTAACATGGGAAACTGGCTTTGACTCCATGTTCTTCTTGCTTTCATTGGTTGCGGCAGGGAGAAGTCATTTGTGATTCGGATGGGTTTCCCCTTGTATTGTGACTTGTTTTTTTCTCGCGTGTGGCCTTAGAAATTCTATTCTTTGTTTTGGGGCATCGTAGCATCTTTGACTATGATATGGCTGGGAGTTTCTTTTTCGATTCTTGTTCTATTTGGAGTTCTTATGTGCTTCTTGTATTTGAGATGGGGTTTGTCTCATTTTTAGTTTGGGGAACGTTTATCATCTATGATTGTGTTGAAGATATGCTCAAACTATTCTCTTGAGATTCTTCCCCTTCTCTATTCCTGATGAATTGCGCGAGGGTTGTTATCTTTTCATAGTTTCCCATATTTTCCTGGTTGTTTCCCTTTTGTTGTATTTTATAAATTTTCCATAATCTAATTAGTTTTTTTAGGTTTTTAGTGCTCTGTGGTTAATCTTCAGATTTGATATTTGATATTCTTTTTCAGCTTCTTCCATTCTATTTCTAAGAGGCTTTTCTTTCCTTCTTCTTTTTTTTTTGGAACGGTTTTGTTTCTATTTTATTATCATTCAATTCTGTGAATTTTTTAATATAATCAATTTACTTTTTGAGTTTCTCAGTCTCTTCTTCGTGCTCCTTACTTCGTTGGTTGGCTTCCTTTTCAGGGTGTTTCTACTTTCTTAAAGGGTGTTTGATTATTTTTTCTCTCTCTAGTTCTTTTCTGGAGTTTGATCCCTTCCTTTCAGTTCTTTCTGATTTCTTCTTTTATGCTCTTTAATTCTTCTGCACTAGTCTGCCAATTATTCCTCTAAAGGTCCGTGTTTCTGGAAGTCAACTCCCACAGGGGATCCCACCATATCTATCTCCTACAGGGGTTGGTAGAGCTTGGTGAGAATATCTGCACCCTTTCCCAGTGTTGTCTCTTCGTCGTGTTCCCTGGCATTTTGTGGGATTTCGGTTTTGTGATTCAAATCACAAATGCCTTTTCAGTGTGTTGAAGGGTGAAAGCTTCTTTTGTTTTGCTTACCTCCTTTTTGTGCTTTTTTTTTTCTTCCTCTCCCCCTCCTTCTTTATGGAGTGTTGACTTGTCTAGGTTTTCAGGCTTTCACTTTTGTTTGTAGATTGGATATTGAAAGTCTAAGTCACTCTTCCCTCCCTCTTCTGAGAGTTCTCCTAATCCAGTCCACTGGATACTCTCTCTTCCTCAAATCCAATTGTTGGCGGCAGGGGGGGGGGATATGCCTGGCTTAGCCGGCGCCCTGGCACCCGAGCAAGCCAGACCCAAGCTCAGGTCTGCTTCCGGCTGCGAGGGGGGAAGGGCGTCCCGGTGGGCTGAGGACCCAAACCTAGGCCCCGCCAGCCACCTGGTGGGGCCTTGTTCTTACTGTTAGTGGGCAATGGCTCACAATGTCTACTTTGCAGAACATAAAGCAGAATTCTGACAAGAGAAAAATGATAAAAAGAACTTCCAAGTTCATACTTGTCTGTGTGACGATTCATTTCCAGAGAAGCCATGATGTTAAGGAACAGCCTTATCTCTATTTGTCGCTAAGAGATACTTTGTAGTTCTCAAAGGAAAGATAAAGAATGAGAGTAATCTAGTTTATGACCTACTTTTGCCTTTGCAATTTGGGGACCTGCATTCCCATGTTAATTTTTCTCTTGTCGAATAGAGCTCTGTCTTGGTTGACCAATATATTTAGGTCAGAAAATTAAAGAACAATCATTTGGGAAACACCCTTCAACAAGAGATAACTATACGATGCATTATGAGACTAGCTTATTCCCTTTAGAAGCCAGATAATAGGATGGCTAAAATTGTCATAGGACTGAACACTAAAGTTTGAATTGTTGGTGATAGATAGCACTGATGGCGAACTTTAATATCATTTTTATTATATTGAGAACTGCTTTAAAAAGACATTCGTTTTCACCTTTCTTCTTTCCTTTTAGGCATGGTCTTCTGCCCTGTAGATCTTTCTGCGAGGCTGCAAAAGAAGGGTGTGAATCTGTCCTGGGGATGGTGAACTCTTCCTGGCCAAATTTCCTCAAATGCTCGCAGTTTACAGACCACACAGAGGTCAGCAATATCACCAGGAGCTGCTTCTCACCACAGCACGAACATGGAAAGCAATGTGGGTGTCTGTGTTTCTTTTCATTTTAGTTTTATTTAGATATCCCACCTATACGAGAATTTACACAAATAAGTATGCACTCCAATAAACTTTAAAAGAATGAGGAGACTCCAGATTAGGAAACGGGACATGAATATCACCCAGAAATGCCCTAAATGCCCCCCATTTTCTTTCCCTCCCCCAAAGACATCTCTATCTTGACTTTATTTCACCTTACGTAGCTTTACTTATTTCTGAACTTTGTGTAAATAGAATTAAATAATGTCTAACCTTTTAATATCTGCCTGAATTTGTTTAGCATTATGCTTAAGAAATTCATTATGTTTTCATCTTGTGGCTTATTCTTTCTCATTGTCATGCAATACTCTAATATTTGATTATACAACAATATATTTCTCTCTTCTCCTGTTGACAGACTTTTGGCTTATCTCCAGCTTCAATTATTATGAAGAACAATACTGTTACTATTTTGCACATGTCTTTGGTTGAATGTAGTTGTGCATTTGCTTAGCAAAATAATTCCCAAAATTAGTTAGACCAATTTCTACTTGCACAGCTGTGTGTGAAAGGTCTGCTTTTTCCAATTCCTCCCCAGCGTTTGGATTTTCAGGCTTTCTTACTTTAACAATCTGGTGAGAGCATTGTGTTTTTAAGTTGTGTTTTCCTGATGAATTTGGTCACATTTTCAAAAATTTACAGGTATTTTTTTATCCCTTTTGTGGTATCGATATACATATGTTGTCTATTTTCCTACTGGTATTTTTTGAGACAGGGTCTCACTATAACCCCAGCTGGCCTGGAACTTGCTATTTAAACTATCCCAGGCTGGCCTTGATCTCACAGAGATCCACCTGACTCTTCCTCCTGAGTGCTAGGATAATAGGCGTGTGCTGCCTTGTCTGACAATTTTATATGCAGATGTGCCCTGCTATGGTTTTGATCTTTATTTAATTGTTATTTTTTCATAGTTACTTGAGAATTCCATCCAGTGTGTTTAACCCCTCACCCCCCTCTCCCAAGTCCTTTCAGGTGCACTCCTGTCCCTGCCCATCCAACTTTGTGTTCTCTTTTTTTAAACCCACAGTGTCCAATTTGTGCTTCCCATATGCTCTTGGGTGTATGGCCATCCACTGGAATGAGGCAGACTTACCAGACAGCCCACTATTGAAGAAGACCAACCACTAACCCTGCCTCTCTCAGCAGCTATTAATTGCTAATAGCTCCTTAGGCAAGGAGGAGACATCATGCCCACCGCGCCCCCCCCCCCATGCTGGGGTTTTGTGTGGCTTGTGGTTGAGCAGGTCTTGTGCATGCTATCACAACTGCTGAGATCATGTGTAAAACTGCCTTATTATGTCTGAAAAACATTGTTTCCTTGTAGTCATCCACTAGGTCTGGCTCTTGCAATTTTTCTGTTTCTTCTTCTATAATGATCTCTGAGCCTTGAGAAGAGAGGGTGTGGTACAGATGTCCCACTTAGGGCTGAGCACTCCACAGTCTCTCGTTCTCTGCACTTTAATCAGTTTGTATCTTGGTGTTAATTGCCATCTACTGCTAAAAGAAGCTTCTCTGATAAGGGTTGAGAGATGCACTAATCTGTGGGTATAACAGTAAGTCATTATGTGTCATAATAACAGTAAGTCATTAGGAGTCCCTTTAATATTATGTCCATTTAGCAGAATAATAGTAGTAGGTTCTCCCTTAGGAGAACCTGTCTAGCCATGGGTTCTTGGCCCTAGTAATGGTACCAGGAGTGAGTTTTATCTTGTGGAATAGGCCTTCCATTCATCCAGAAAGTGTGCTCCCATAACATTTGTGCCACCATTGCACCAGTAGGCATGTCCTACCAGGCCAGTCATTAGTGTGGCATGCAAGATTTATAGCTGGGTAAGATTGATGTTTACTTTTCCCCTCCAGGATCATGTACTGCACTATGAAAGTCATCTGGTAGAGATGAAGCTTCCGGGTCAGCACTATCTATTTTTTCCCATGTTCTGTGTCTCAAGTATGTGGTGTTTCACCATCAAGTCCTGGAGGTTAATCAAAATATAGCACATTCTTGGAAATTATTTTTATCTTAAATGTTGCCTCAAGGCTCTAATGCTAAAGGCTTGGTTGCCAGCCTGTGACACTACTGGGAGTTGCTGGAGCCTTTAGGAGGTGCAGCCTGGTAGAAGGAAGTTAGGTCATTGGGGACCTGTCCTTAAAGGAGATATTGGGAGCCTAGCCCCTCCTATTTCTCCATGCCTCCCTAATACCACAGATGAGCAGCCTCCTCTACCATGTTGCAGTTGTGATATTCTACCTCAGAACAGTCTCAAAGTGATGGGTGACCAAGGGTCTCTGAAACTGTTAGAGTGATGAAAGTCTATCTCCATGCTATCTGTTGGGTAGGTGAATTGCTAAGGTCCCCAACTGTGTTTCCCCTTTGCTGATACGTATGCTTCTGTTTCCTGTGTATTGCACAGATTAAACAGAGAACATTTTTGATATCTCACTTTATGATGCTTGTGGAAGGATCCAGTGGATACTTTTAATCAGATTCGAGAAACTTTTGTTTGCAGTTGTTTTTTTTAATCATGAATGAGTTTTGTATTTTCCAAAACGTTTTCTCTATGTCTATTAGGACGATGTATGATTTTCATCCCATTATACTAGTTAATTTAAAAACTAGTTTTATTAAGATATAATTCACACATTAAGAAACTCATCTGTTTAAAGTATGTAATTCACTGGATTTAGTATATTCAATGTTGTTCAAACTTCATAACTATCTAACTCAGAATGTGTTCAATTAACATCCCTGTTCTCCTTAGCCACTAGTAGCTAGTAATTTACTTTCTATGTCTTTGAGTTTAACCTTTATGAAAATTTCATATAAATGGAATCATACTATGCACCTTTGTATCTGGCATATTGTTTTCAAGGTCAACATATTGTAGAATATATCAGTATTTTGCTTTTACTGTCGATACACTTATGTTTCTTTTGAAATCCATGGAGCAATAGAGCAGTACTGGCTTTTTTTCACTTTGTGACCACTGTGAAAAATGCTGCTATGGGTGGACATATATTTTAAGCTATCAGGAGTCTGTAATGAGAGTAGAATAGCAAAGACAGGCAGTAACTCTACATTGAACACTTTGAAGAAATGCCAATCCGACCAGCAATGTATGAGGGTTCCAGTTTGTCTACAACTTCACCTACATTTGTCTTTTTGCTTATAACCATCCTAGTTGATGTAAAGTAGCATTCTGCTTTGTTTTTCTTTACATTTAACAATAGTACTTTTGCCAAGCCTGGTGGTGCACGCCTTTAATCCCAGCACTCAGGAGACAGAGGCAGGCAGATCCCTGTGAGTTCAAGGCCAGCCTGGTCTACAGAGCGAGTTCCAGGACATCTGGGGCTACAGGGAGACCCTGTCTCAAAAAGACAAAAAAATAGTACTTTTATTGATTCTTTGAGAATTTCATATGCTGCATTGATCATATTAGACCCACTCCACCATATCTTCCAGATCTACCCACACCTCCCTCCTCTATCATTTTTAAGTCTATCGAGTTTAATGTTTCCCATCCAATTTGTTTTGCATTTTGCTAATGAATAATTAGATTAAGCTTCATGAGATTATTAGTTTCAGACATTTTATGTATTATACTGAAAATGGCATATTCAAATATTTGGCCTAGTTCAAAACTGGATTGGCTTCTTATAGTGAATCATGAGGATTCTTCATATACTTTTTATAAGTCACTTATCAAATAGATATAAAAGCTGCAATTATTTTTCACTGAGGAGTATTCATTATTTTGATGAGTCTTCTGAAATACAACATTTTTAACTTTGAGGAAGTACAGTTTGTCTTTTTTTTTCTTTAGCTTTTAGTGGGATGTCTAAAACATATTTTCTTTATAAATAGATAGATTTGGCTCCTGTATTTAGGTGATTGCTTTATTTTGAATTAATTTTTGTGTGCTGTATGACATAGAGATTCAATTTCAGTCATCTGTAAATGGGAAACCAAGTTGTTCTAGCATCAACTGTTGAAGATACTCTTCTAAGTGTATTAAGTGGACTTGGTGCCCTTAACAGTAAATTATGATTCCCCAGATATATGCATTAATTTTTGAACTTCCATTCTATTTCACTGACCTACAACTGTCTATCTTTATGTGATAACTCATCCTACTATAGCTGAGTAGTAAGTTTTTAAATTGTAAAGTATGAATTTTTCAGGATTATTTATAACTTTTTTGAGTCCTTTGCATCTGTATCTGAATTTAAGAACTATCCTGATAATTTCTAAAGAAAATTCCAGCAGTTATTTTAACAGATTTAATCTCTCTATATACCATGCAAGCAATAACCAAAAACTGGACAGGGTCTCCCTGTAGCCCCAGCTGTCCTGGAACTCATTCTGTAGACCAGGCTGGCCTTGAACTCACAGGGATCCACCTGTCTCTGTCTCCCAAGTGCTAGGATTAAAGGCATGCACCGTGGCGCTTGGCAAAAGTACTATTTTTAAATGTAAAGAAAAACAAAGCAGAATGCCACTTTACATTGTTAAATAACATACTATTGTTAAATAATAGACTTTAAAAATATTTACAGAGAAAAACATACTTCCTTAATTAATCTGCTGTTTGTAGATTCCAGAAACACAAAAAGGAAAGGCCCCACAATTTCCCCTTCTTGGGGTATCCTTGTCTGATTTTGCATTATGGTTTTGATGATTTCATAAAAAGCATTGGGAAGTTTCTGTAAGCATGGTATAATTTCTTTCTTCAGTGCTTGAAAGTTTATCACTGAAACCATTTTGGATTTGATACAGATAGGGACAATTGAGAATTCTTTCTGTTTCTTTTTGCCAAGTTATGAAAGGCAGGCTGGATGGATGGCTCGGTGGTTAAGAGTACTGGCTGCTTTTCAGAAGACCCGGGTTCAATTCCCAGCACCCACGTGGCAGCTAACAACCAGCCATAACTCCAGTTCCAGGGGCATCTAATGCCTTCTGACCTCTGCTACCAATGCATGGCATGGGTGCACTCACACATACACTTCTTTTTTTTAATTTATCATTTTATGTGTATGAGTGTACTATCTGCGTGTAAATAGGCACACCCATGTTGTGCAATGCTGCAGAGGTCAGAAGAGGGTGTCGTTTCCCCGTGGAACTGGAGTTAATGATGGTTCTTAGCCGCCATGTGGGTGCTGGGAATCAAACTCTCTGCAAGAGCAATCAGCGCTCTCAACTGCTGAGCCATCTCTCCAGCCCCCACACGTGCACTTCTTCAGAAGAGTGTGTGGCTGGGTGGAGCAGCTCTCTGCAGCATTGTGTAGATGAGATACAACCTGAAGGTCCTGAAAGCCAAAGGCTGTTAGCTGATAGGTAGAACCACAAGACCATTCTTGAAGTATAGGACCACATAGTGGGGCCAAGCCACCTTAATTTAATGAGAGCTTGGGATGATCTTGTTCTCCTTTTATAAGACTCCATCTACCTCTGGTTTGTATCTATTTTTAGGTACATTACACCCAGTGTGTCAGTTAAGAAACTAGGGAAATTAGCCGGGCGTGGTGGCGCACGCCTTTAATCCTAGCACTCAGGAGGCAGAGGCAGGTGGATCTTTTTGAGTTCAAGGCCAGCCTGGTCTACAGAGTGAGTTCCAGGACAGCCGGGGCTACAGGGAGACCCTGTTTCGAAAAGACAAAAAACAAAACAAAACAAAAAACTAGGGAAATTAGCCGGGCGTGGTGGCGCACGCCTTTAATCCTAGCACTCAGGAGGCAGAGGCAGGTGGATCTTTTTGAGTTCAAGGACAGCCTGGTCTACAGAGTGAGTTCCAGGACAGCCGGGGCTACAGGGAGACCCTGTTTCGAAAAGACAAAAAACAAAACAAAACAAAAAACTAGGGAAATTACGATATTCCTTAGCTCTTTGAAAAGTCCTAAGTTCACTTATTTTTCTTCTCAGAACAATGCGATCACTATAATTTCTACCTTAATTTTCATTAGTTTTCTTAGCCTCTTGCTCTGTGGTAAGTGCTATGATGTGACTCCCTTCCTCCCATGTGTCCTCCTTGCCCAGCCCCTCAATATTCAACTACTTCTCCCCTGTGGGATTGTAAAACCCTCTGGCCTCTGGGACCATTTGCAATGGCCACACATCCAGATTCACAGTTGTAGCATTGTGCCAAGAACTGGTGTCTTCTACTGGGTAAAAATGTGCACATGGTGTAGACTTCTAGCTCTGTAGTTACTTCCTCTCAGGGATCTTGGCTTCTGGTGCCAAATTATTGCCTCTATTTTCAGATGTCATTAAACAGATGTTTCTCATGTTTTATCTGGCTTTGCTAGTTGTACTTGATGGAGATGCTGACCTTATTACATTACGCCCAGAAGTAGAAACATTTAATTTATTTAATTTCTTTTAAACATGTTGTTTCAATAGAGATCTGCTGTTAATCCTGGATCCCCTCCCAAAAGATGTTCCAGCTCAAGCCCTCAACAAGATGAGTAGGTCTACCTAGAAGGTCCTTCAAGATGAGTAGGTCCACCTAGAAGGGTCCTTCAAGATGAGTAGGTCCACCTACAAGGGTCCTTCGAGATGAGTAGGTCCACCTAGAAGGGTCCTTCAAGCCTTCCCTGTTTCCTCTACATTTGTTCCTGATGAATAAGAACATTTAGGGTTTTTATTAAGTGTTTATTTGGAAGATGTTGTCATTGAATTAGGATTTAAGATTCAGTACAGACAATCTGACAATTGTGTTCTTTAGCACTTGTATTAGTCACTTTTCTGTTGCTGTGATAAAGCACCATGACCAAGGAACTTATAAAAGGAAGAGTTTATTTGAGCTTATGATTGGTGGTTCCAGGGAATTAGAGTCCATTGTGGCGGGAGGCATGGCGGCTGGATCTGGAGTAGCAAGCCAAGGGTCACATCTCGCAAAGAGCACAGGAAACAGAGAGAGGGCAACTGTAGACCACGAGGCTTGTTAAACTCTCTAAGCCCTGCCCCCAGTGACACACTTCCTCCAGCATGGACACACACCCCAAGACCTCCAAAAACAGTGCCACCAACTGGAGACAAATGTCTGAATACCTAGAGCCTATGGGGGACACTCATCCAAACCACCACAGCACTGTTGGTGAAAAGGGGCAGTTTCTAAAAGTCAAAATCAAATTAGCAGTCTGCAGTCTTTAATAACTCACCCTGAGATGCCAGTGGAAATATCAGTTCTCCACTATCAGAAAATGCTGCAACTCTTCTTGTTTTAGAAAAGATTGATGACCTTGGTTAAAGAACAGAACATTTATATTTAGAATATTGTGCTCAATAGAATAGATTTAAATACATTCATCAGAGACCCTTTACTTAGTTGCAGTTATTTTTAATGTAAAATAGCTTTTCCTAAAATGTTTCTTCTGAAATTTCACATTTCTTATGAAATACCTATAATTTTAAATATTTTAAGCAATTTAAAATAACCATTTTGACTCCTTCAAAGTAATATGGACCAACCATATCATAAATATGTTTATAAACCTTATGCTCTAGAGAAAGCCACTGATACCTATGATCTTCTTATATTACATTAGAACGTAATTTCTACTGTATATATAGCTAATGAAAAGTGTTCCTATGTTAATAACATATTGTATGTTGAGTAGAAAAGCATTTATTTCCAGGCATGGTGGCATATGCCTTTAATCCCAGAACTCTGGAGGCAGAGGCAGGTGGATATCTATGAGATCAAGGCCAGAATGCATTTCCAGAATGCACTGAGCTTTAAGGCCTACAACCTGGTGTACAGAGTGAGTTCCAGGTAAGTTGTGGCTACAGGAAGACCCTGTCTCAAAAAGGCCAAGGAAAAACATTTATCATATAATACAATCATGCAAGAGTTTTTTCTATAGGACCACTTTATTTTAAAAAATCAGTGCAGGGGCTGGAGAGATGGCCTAGCAGTTAAGAGCACCGACTGCTCTTGCAGAAGACCCGGGTTCGATCCCCAGCACCCACATGGCGGCCGAGAACCGTCTGAAACTCCAATTCCAGGAGAACTCCAGTTCCAGGGGAATCCCACACCCTCTTCTGACCTCCGCGGCATTGCACGACACGGGTGCACAAACCTGCATGCAGACAGTACATTCATACACATACGAAATAAAAAAAAAATCAGTGCAGTCTTTTTCTCATGTTTTTAAACTTATTGAATACATTGAAAGACTATTGTATTCTGAATATTATCCCAGGGACTCTGACAAAACACAGGTAATAATGGTGATCATACTATTAATTTATATCAATGCAATGATGGGCTTCTTATCCAGAAGTGGTTTTCACCAGCCTCCCTTGTTCATGGGCATATTCAACAATATTTGTTGAATTTTTAGTTCTTAAAACTATGTGTAAGCCGGGCGTGGTGGTGCATGCCTTTAATCCTAGCACTTGGAAGGCAGAGACAGGCGGATCTTTGTGAGTTCAAGGCCAGCCTGGTCTGCAGAGTGAGTTCCAGGACAGCTGGGGCTATAGGGAGACCTTTCCTCGAAAAGACCAAAAAAAAAAAAAAAAACAAAAAAACTATGTGGACAGTTGTTAATACTAACAGCTCATTGGTACAGATCAGACATTCTGCTAAATATCCCACAATATAGTAAAGCCTCCCACAAATAAAAAATATAGGCTCCAAAATGTCAGTGGTGTTGGTTTTAGGAAACTTTGACCTTTAGGCTTTGAAAAGCTCTTTCTCAAATTACATCACCATCATCATTATTATCATCACATTTATATGCTTCCTTATGTTTAAAGGGTGTTAAACATCATCTATGACAGATACCTCTAAAAAGGAACAGGATAACACTAGAGACATTTATTGTAAATGTGTAGTCATATAGAAATTATACAGGGACACACAAGATAAGTACCAGGAGAGTAGTGTGGGATCAATTCCATGGACAAATAATAAATATTTAAACAGGGGAAGGTTCTTTCTTGGCAAAGAGGAAGAGAACAAGTATTCATGTGTGGGTCACAGGCACCATTGGTGCTAGCCTCCTACTTAGCCTAAGACATGAATGATAACTACAATATGACTCCTGCCTTAGTCTTCTCAGTTGCAAAATAACTGGCGTCAAGAAAATAGTATATTTCTCTTTTATATTGTGGGCCTCATTGTCCTTGCTTAGTGCATCAGCAGCTGTTAGCTCCTTCTGCTTTGAGTATATCTCTATGGTATTATCATCTTCATCTTGTAAATTAAGAAACTGAGTGTCAGAGAGGTCAGCCCAAGGCTGCTTTGAATCCAGGTCACCCTTCCCTCCAGCTCTGTCTTCCACCAAATACTCCACTATCCTGGCATTCAACTCATATTCCTCAGATACTACCCTCTGCTACAGCCCCTTTCTCACAAGAGATCTCAAATGTCTTTCCAGAATGCATTGATCTATAAAGCCTACAACCTGAAACAGCTGCTTTTCCCAATGCATAGTTCTGTGAATTCAGTTCATCTTCTCTTAGCTGCTTTTAAATCAGTCATAATTCCCGGGACATTTTGTTCCCATACAGAAGGATACACAGTTGTCTTATCCTCTCCATCACTAGGTCCTGTAAAGCAAATAACATGTTGCAGTGACCATGCTGTGGGAACTGTTCTTCAGAGCTTTCAAAATAAACATGTGTGCATGTTTCCATAGCCGAGTTGTGAGAACTCAGGGCACTGAAGTTCAAGGCCCATCAATCATTCTGAGCTTTGCCACTGATCCTTTACTTTACCTTGGTTGTAATCATATATGGAAAGTAGTTTTTAAATGGTATTTCTATGAGTCTAAAGAAATCCCCCTGCCATGAACGAGTTTCAATTATTTATTCTTTCATTTTCCTCCTCCTTTCCCTATTTGCTTTGACTAGCTCTTGTTGCCGATAGCAACCACTCCAGCGCATTAATCCTCCATTTGTAGATTCTAGATCTTAGTAAAACACATGCTCTCCATTTTTCTTACTGAATTGCAGTTTCACTGTGGAGAAATAATGTCATGCTGTTTCTTTGTGCTTCTTAGAATCAATGTTTTGCCAGTGATTATAGATAGCATTCGGTGAAACCATTAAAAACTAGCTATGCAATTTTCAATACAATTGCCAGCTTTATTTTTTGAATAGCACTTAATTTTTAGAGACTTACTCTTAACTTAAAATTTTTAATTGAATTTTTGAGATTTTCATACAATAAAATTTGATGGTACTTAGATCTCTTCCTCTATTTGCACCTCCTCTTACTGCCCCCTGCCCAAATTATTGTTCTATCTATCTATCTATATCTATCTATCTATCTATCTATCTATCTATCTATCTATCTATCTATCATCTATTTATCTATCTATCTATCTATCTGTCTATAGATATCTATATATCTATATATCTGTATAGATATAGAAAGGCCTATAGAATCTAATTCATGTCCCCAGAGATCCTTCAGTGTGGGTCCATCCATTGGTGCCTTATTAGCATACCAAGAGTCACATCCTTGAAAGAGATTGATTCTCCCCCTCCCAGAAGCCACTGGGAAAGATTTGCCAAAAATCTTTCCACTGGGTCAGGATTTCTTACACACTCCACTCTGCATGTATCTGCTGAGATTTTGTCTAGTTTGCGGTTTTGTAAGACTTCGGCATGCTGCCACCATTGCTATGAATTCATATGAGTAACTGACCAACTGTCTGGTAAGCTCTATGACCTTGTAGTCATCCACCACCTCTGCATCTTATAATGGTTCTGCACCCTCTTCTGCAATGATCCTTGGGAGGTAGGAGTTTGATATTAGCATCATATTCAGGGATAAATGCTCTGCAGCCTCTTGTTCTCTGCACAATGGCCACTTGTGAGTTTCTGTGTTAATCCCTATCTGCTTCATAAGGAAACTTCTCTGGTAAGAGTAGAGACATGCATTACTCTGTGAGTATAACAATAAGTCAGGAGTCAGTTTAATACTACAACTATTTAATTGAAAACTAGCCTTAGGTTCTTCCCTATGTCCTGTGACTTGTTCCTAGGCCTGATGTTAATGTCAGGTATGGGCTCCATCCTATGAAGCAGACCTTAAGTCCAGTTAGAGACCCACTGGTTACTCCCATAATATCCATGCCACTATTGCACCAGAAGACATATCTTTCCAGGCCAATTGTTGTTGTAGCTCACAGGATTTACAGCTGGGTAAAGTTGATTATTTTTCCCTTCTGGTATCATGGATAGCATGTTCCAGCACTAGCAAAGCTTGCACAGTAGAATTGAGGCTTTGAGGTCAGCACCAGGTTGATTTCTCCTTGTTTGTTCTACAGCTCATGTATGTAGAAGTTACATGAACAAGGTCTTTTGGAGGAGTTCTACAGGGTAGTCAAGAGCAGGAGCCATGGACAGCAGTGTTGAAAGTCTATAGATCCCTGGAACGACTGGCTTTAAATAAAAGAAAAAATTCCCAGAACCTCAAATTTTATACTTATAATTTAAAATTATGTTTTCAGTTATCTAAATAGTATATATGTATGCATATATATTATTTTTTGCAAGAGCACCACATTTACAATCTGATAACTTATATTTGAACCTTAAGGGGTTTCTTTATAATTAAAGGGACTTCGGAAAGTTTCTTAAAGCCTTGAAACCTCTGTTTCCTCAATTTCATGGCACAAGTAATAATACTTGAATGAAGAACTGTTTTATAGACTATGATAATGTATTTCAGATGATTTTGGAAGCCATGATGCACATTGCATACATAAATGCTTTCAGTTCAATGGATGCTGAGTAAGTATACTCTGGGCCAGGTACTTTATTAAAAATTAGAGAAAGAAGGCTGGGGAAATGGCCTAATGGTTAAGAACGCCAACTGCTCTTGCAGAGGACCCAGGTTCAATTCCCAGCACCCACATGGCAGCTGAGAACCATCTTTAACTCCAGTTCCAGGGGAATCCGATGCCCTCTTCTGACCTCGGAGGCATTGCATGACACGGGTGCACCAACCTACATGCAGACAGTACATTCATACGCATAAAAATAAATTTAAAAAAATTAGAGAAAGAATGATAACATACCTATTTCTAAAGATTTCATAGAACGTTTAAGAGATGGATGTGTCAGCATAGAGTCAGACCTTAAGACAAGGTGTTGACCTCAAATGGCTTATCTGAAGGCTTATGAGGTAGTACAGGTTAGGGGTAAAATTGGGACAACATTCAGTGAAAGAAGAATGACCAATAGAGTAGATTACTGGACTGAGGATGTGGCTGGTGGTAGAGCTCTTGCTTGCCATACATGAGGCTCTATACTAGCAAAAAGAACAGCAAAAAGTAAATTATTAAACCAGTTACTGTAGCAGGCAACTGGAACCTTGTTCAATGGGAAGGTATAATCCACTATAGGCGGAGTGAGCTGGGCACCCCCTTCCTATATAATCTTTTTTTGGTCTTTTTAAGACAGGGTCTCCCTGTAACCCCAGCTGTCCTGGAATTCACTCTGTAGACCAAGCTGGCCTTGAACTCACAAAGATCCACCTGCCTCTGGCTCCTGAGTGCTAGGATTAAAGGCGTGCGCCACCACGCCCTGCTCCTATATAATTTTTGAAATGGATAGGATTTGATACAGCTCCTAAGTCCCACATCCAACAAGAGAGGAGATGAAAGATGTTGAAAGAGGAAGTAGAAATGGCAGCTACGCCCTGTTGGGGAGGCTTCTGTCTCAGTTCTTTCTCTATCTAAAGCCCTCTGTTTGCTTTTAGATTCTAGAACACTTTCCACTTTACTTGCTTCCCAGCACTCTGGCCAGAGGCTAGACTCCTTCTTTTTCCTCTACTGACAGCTTTGTTGTTGAGGGTCCACAGGATTCGATTTTCAGTCTTTTTTCCTCAACACTTGGACGTTTTCCCTGGGAAATCTCATATTTGCTTATAGCCAGCAAAGCATTGATTCCAAGTCTATTTTCTCCCAGTTCCTTAGTTTAAAACCCACATTCTCAGACCATACTGCATTGCAGTTCTGCTCTCCTTGACCTCCAATGGCACCTGTCACATCTAATCGCTCTCTTCTCCCTTATAAACTCTTCACTCAATTCCTAGGGAGGCTTCCCGCCTTCTCTGACCACTTATTGTCAGCCTCCCTTCTTGTTTTCTCTTCATTTCTCTCACCTCTCAACAGTGAAATGCTCCAGGGCTTAGTTCTTGGATGCCTTCTTTTCTCGTGATTGAAATCAGGCTCATGCCTTTAAATACTGCTAACACACCAAACGCATTCAAAAACTGGTTACAACTGCATCCTTTTTCTCAATTCTGAAGCTGTGTGATTATATGTACTTTCACACAGAAACACACACACACACACACACACAATCTGCCTTGTATTTATTTTCATGAGTTTGTAAATGTTTATCAAATATGTACAAAACCAGCCTGGTAGCCCTTGCACCCTGTCTTAGCCCAGATTTTCTCATCTTAGTAAAACATAACTGCTGTTTTCAGTTGTTCCCATCCAAGCCTTGGGTTCGTCCTGAGTCCTCTCCTTTTCTCCCACACTGTATGTGATCTGTCAGCAAATCTTAGGGACTTCTCTGTCAAAATAAATGTATGATCCAACCAGTGCTCCCTACTTCCACAGCCATTGCCTGGGCCTTCTGGTCCATACCTGCCTCCCTTTTTGCTCTTTATTGGGTCCCTTACTGCCTTCCTAGGCCCCTGTGGGCAATGTGCCACACAACAGGAAACAGGAATTTTGAAACTTGCATATTCCTCCTCTGCAAATTTTCTAAAGTGCACCTCTCTTACTCAGTCTAAAAACCACCAGTCCAGACAAACCTCAGATGGACTGCTGCCCAGTGCAATGCAGGGCACTGTCAGTTACACAGAACTCAGTGTGAACAAAGCCTACTGTAGCAGTGTGACACAGGGACCCGCTATTCATCTTCAGAACTCACTCACCTCACCTCTTCTCATCCAGTACCTTCCTTTCCGCACACCAGGCTCCACCTGAACTGTTCCACTTGTCCACAGTATTCTCTTACATGTATGTTCTCAGATCTTCTATTCCTACAAGTTCCTGTCTATAAGGCTGTAACACAGAGTGTATTATGGAGAACAAACAAGGTTGAGAAGAGAAAGCTATACAAGCAACAACTGTTGCTTTTGCTACTTGAGTTATGGATAAATTCTTATGAAGAATTTCTTTTTTAATATTTTTATTTATTTTTATGTGTATGAATGCACTATCTGCATGTGTGTAACTGTATCTGTGTCCTGCAATACCCACAGAGGTCAGAAGAAGGTGCTGGATCCCTTGGAACTGTAGTTACAAATGGTTGTTAGCCTCCATGTGGGTGCTGGGAATCGAACTCTGGTCTTCTGCAAGAGCAGTCAGTGCTGAGCCATCTCTCCAGTCCAAAGAATTTCTAAGCCAGGTCTGGTGCTGCATTCCTGTAGTCCTCCCACTCAGGAGGCTGAGATAAAGAGAACTATGCCTTTAACGCCAACTTGATCTACGTAGGACACCCTGTCAAAGCAGACCATAGCAGACTAGACCAGACCAGTCCAGACAAGACCATCAACAAAAAGATAAACTTCTAATTTTTCAAGGATCAGAATTTTATTTTGCACTGTATTGAAACTTATTTTCTCAAACCATTTAAAGTTCTTGTCGTTTCCTTTTGATCTGGGACTCATAAACCTCACTCACCTTGTGGGCTGTAACTGGTCTGTGAGAACCACAGCCTCATTTTGCCTTTGCTATGTGACATACCCAGCCTGAAGGAGCAGTGCCAAATAAAATAGCTGTCTTGTCGAGCCGAGTACTTCCTGTTCCCTTAGGGCTTGGTAATTCTTGTCTAGAGATCATTTGAGATGAGGTTTCTATTCTCTGCCAAGTGTTGCTTTGCTTGATGTAGCACAGTGCTTCCTGAAACAGAAATACCAGAATTGCTTTCCTCACTTGTACTCCGTCTCCACACTCTGGACAAGTCAGCTGCTTGGAGAGAGGCTGAAATCAGAGTCAAGACTGTGGGTTGAGCCTTGTGTTCCTTACACAGGATTATTATGCTGTCTGGTCTCCAGTGACATCTCTCTACTCTTCATTCATTCTTGTGCTCCAAATCAGAAATCTTATGATTCAGATTACAATAATATATGAAAACTTTTAGTAATAAAACAAAATCCACTTTTTCCAGTGTAAAATCATCATAGCTATATAATGTTAACCATTTTGATGAATGGTCTGCTTGGAGCACTCCAATACAAATGTCGTGGTTCATATCCTGAATGGCTCAAATCACCATCTATTTTCATGCCAAATCCAGCTTCGAATCCCCTCTGGCGGTCAGATTAACTCTACCAGATACAGCTTTACAGAGCCAGGTGGAAGCATTTTCCCTTCTTTCCCCATTTCACATAGGAGGATAGGCTGCTGTCTGTGTGTTGGGGGGGAGGGGAGCTGGGGTGGACACAGTTCGCCAAGCTCAAACAAGTCTTGGAATTGAGCTGCAGTGATATGGTGGTTGCCTAGTAACTCAGACATTATAGAGGTTGAACTTCAAACTCTGGGCTGCCTACTGAAACTAGTATGGGATTAAAAGCCATCATGTCAAAATCTGTGAGTCTTCTGAAATTGAGACTTCATTATACCAAATAGCATTTCAATCTTCCTAACTATGACTTTAGTGAGCTTAGCAATTGAAAGTAACTTGAGGTGTCTGTTTTCTTCTGCTTGATCCACATATTTATTTTATGTCCAAACCATTTAAACCATTTAAACAAAACGAGTCAGTTCAGAGGTGGTGTGGGAATGTTTTACAACTGTGGACCCCCAAATATTTTTGCTTGTGTTTCACTGAAAAGATTTTGAAAAATCATTTATCCTTATATAATTTCAAGTTAATAGCTAAAACTTAATCATGAATGTAAATCATGGAAGAGAGTGCAATTTATAACAATTGACATTTTGAAAGGAAGCTGTTATAATACTCTTCCTGCTATGTCTAATGGAACTGAATTCATGTAGTGATTTAGCACTTACCAACTATTCAAAAATTATAAGCTTGTGCTGGATAGATTTAGATGTGAATTGAACACACCTGGGTAGAGGAAGTCTCATTTGGGGAATTGCCTCCAGTGGACTGGTCTGTGGGGTATCTTCTTGATTGTTGAGTGATATGGGAGGGCCCAGGCCACTGTGGGCAGTGCCACCCCTGGGCAGGTTGTTCTTTATTGTATAAGAAAGTAGGCTGAGCATGGACCAGGGGAGCAAGCCAGTAAGCAGCATTCCTCCATGGCCTGTGCTTTGGCTCCTGCCTCCTGGCTCTTGCCCTGAGTTCCTATGTTGGGCTCCCTCAGTGATGAACTGTGACCCAAGAGATGGAAGCCAAATGAACCTTTTCCTCCCAAGTTGGTATTGGTCGGAGTATATTGTCACAGCAATTGAAGGCAAACTAGAACAAACACTCCTCTTATAACCCAGCTAACTTTGCATTCTTCCTTTTCTCCTGAATCCATTCTATTTCTCTTCTCTCACAGAATTTCATTTTTGTTCAATATCTATTTAATGGTTAGAATTAAGGCATCTCTAAAACAGAACTGTGTAGAAATTGGTATTTCAAATTAGTAGTTTAAAAAGATTCCTTTCCCTCTGTTAGAAGACTTAGTAATAATTTCTTTTTGATTAATATATTACAATAATTGTCATTTAAATCTATATAAACATTTATAAATAATTACTAGCCTTAAATATGAAATTTATCAAAATTCGTATCTTGAAGTACTTGTTTTTCTTTTAAAAAGCTGGTGTCTTTAGAATGTAGCAGGAAATCAGTACTGTTTGTTTTTCTTCTACATCATAATGCTTTGAAAGTTTATTCACATGATTAATAATGCAGGAATAGATGCTATTTTACTGTAATAATGACATTGAATTATTTGAAATATTTATCAATTTCCCAGTTTAATGTCAAGATTACATAGCAACAATTTGTCACTGACATATGTGGAGAATTCATGAATGAATTTGATACCAGCCAGGAGGGAGATTCACATTCTGTTTCTGAGAACTGAACAGGAGTTAAGGGATTACTTTAATTCTTGCACCTAAACATACTTTCTTTAACCCTATATACTCTCAAAAATTGGAAAGATTGACATATTGTTAATTTCAATTTATATTTGCCAACACAATAATTCTTTTTTTTTTTAGAATTATAGTTTTATTTAATTTTTTAAATTTATTTCGGTATGTGTATGAATGTACTGTCTGCATGTGGGTTTGTGCACCCGTGTCATGCAATGCCACGGAGGTCAGAAGAGGGTGTCGGGTTCCCCTGGAACTGGAGTTCTCCTGGAATTGGAGTTTCAGACGGTTCTCAGCCGCCATGTGGGTGCTGGGGATCGAACCCGGATCCTCTGTAAGAGTGGTCAGCGCTCTTAACCGCTAGGCCATCTCTCCAGCCCCCCAACACAATAATTCTTGACATTACATCTGACTAAAAGACATCAAAATATTGGATGAAAGTATTTTTACCCATTCAATTTACATAAACTTTGCTGAATTGATAAAGACCATCTTCAACAGCAGACTTATTGGTCAACATGATGTATTGAAGAAATAGAATAACATTTTTTACCTTCTAATTTGCATATAATAACATTCACCCTTCTGTACACTCTTCCATGGGTTTTGACATACATATTTATTTTTGCAACCATAATAAAACCAGGTTGTTGGGGAACAATTCTCCTAAAACTTGTCACAGTCTCTTTTGTAGTTAAACACACTCCTCCCCACAACACCTCATAATCACCAATCTATGTTCCAAATCTATAATTTTGCTGTCCCCAAATGTTACATAGGACTACTGTGTGCCACTTTCTGAAGCCAGCTTCTTTTCCTTATCACTGTATCTTAGCACTCACCTTTGCTATCGCAGGTATTGATAGTGATAGTTTACTCTTCTATAATCCTTGCTGGTAGTCCACTGTGTGGATGGACTTCAATTTGCTTCTTCATTCCTTTCTTGAAGGATATTTAGTGTTCTAACCCTCAGATTTTTGTATTTATGAAAATTATTGCTATATTCACTTACAGTTTTGAGAGGTGTGTGTGTGTGTGTGTGTGTGTGTGTGTGCCACAGTGCACATGTAGAAGTCAGAGGACAGTTTTCAGAAGTCGATTCTCCCCTTTCACTACGTGGGTTCTGAGGATGGAACATCATAGGTCGTCAGGCTTCATGACAAGTTCCTTTACTTGCTGAACCCCCTGGTCAGCCTTCTTCTTCTCATATGCAAATTTCTGTAGGATAAATACGTAGATTGATAAGTATATATTTACCTTTTTTTGTCTTTTTGAGAGAGGGTCTCCCTCTAGTCCTAGCTGGCCTGGAACTTACTACGTAGAGCAAGTTGGACTTGAATTCACAGAGCTCTGCCTGTCTCTGTCTCTGGAGTGCTGGGATTAAAGGCATGTACCACCACACCTGGCTGAATATGTTTAACTTTATGACAAACTACCAAACCATTGTCTAGAGTACTATATTAATGTACACACCCATCAGCAGTATTTGCAAATTCTAGTTGCTCATTTCTTCATCAAGCCTTCAGGTTGGTATTTGTTGTTATTATTAGGATAACCATTCTGATAGATATGCAGACATAGTGAGGGATAGTAAGATGGAGACGGGGGAGGGCATCTGAATATGATCAAAACATGCTGTATAAAATTCTGGAATCAATACAATTTAGGGAGATTCGACATGTTAACCATTTTGACTTTTTCAAGCCTGCACGTTATTCTTTTATGAGCAATATGAAATTTTTATTATATAGATTTTACATATAGTTTGTTAGATTTTTTAAAGATAAAAACGTATATTTATTTTTATGTGTGAATGTGTTGGCTGCATGCATGTGAGTGTACCTGTGTCATGCAGTGCCCTCAGAGGACAGAAGAAGGTGTTTTAACCACTAAGCCATCTCTGCAGCCCTTTTGTTAGCCAATTTAAGAGTCATGACAGAAGGTGCTGCTTTTAAATTTTAGTTTCCTGTTGTCCATGGCTTGTCATGGCAAACATAATTCTCTGCGGTCCCCAAGGTTCAAGTCCCCAGGTCTAGGTGTATTGACCTGGTCCAGCATTTGAATGTGGGTATAAATTGTGACTGTGGTAAGCTAGTTGCTCCTGCAGTTCGTTATATCATATGGCATGTTTGAGTTTAAGGAAGGGCTGAAGTAAGCTTTTAACTAAATCTCTCCTCCTGGTCTCCAGAAAGTTCTCTGTGAGTAGGCATTCCTGAATGAGCATGTGCATGTGAGGCCTGCAGTTGACTTTGGGAATCCTCCTCTGTCTCTTTCTACCTTCTGAGAAAGTGTCTCTCACTGGACCTAGAGTTGCTTCTGCAGCACTGGCTGGCCGTAATCCCTCAGGATCTGACAGCCTCCACCCTCACCAGCGCTGGGATTATGGCATGTACTGGCACCACCACATCCAGCCTGTACATGGCACTGGGATCTGAACTCAGTTCCTCCTGCTTGTGCAGCAAGCACTTTATGAACTGAGTCCTCCTGAAGCTTTTATCCTGTTGGATTTTATCAGATGCTTTTCCTGATTCTATTGCTAAGATCATACAGTTTCTCTTAATTTGTTAATGTGAGGATTAGATTTATGAATTTTTATTGTCAAATTAACCTTGTGTTCTCTGAAAAAAAATGCCATTTGTTTTATTGTTTTATGTCTAGGTGTGATTTTCTTTGAGTTTATGTTACTTGAATTTTATTGAGAAGCTTGAGTCTAAATTTATTCCTTTGATTGGATTTGGGATATTTTATTCAGTAACTTTTCAAAATACTTTTTTCTGTGTACATTTAATCCAGCATGGCTTTTTGGACCTAGATGCTAACAAGAGCACCATCTCTGATCACTTACAACAGCTCCCTACAGTCACAACTATTTTCTAGTCGTTTTCTCTTGCTCAGGTCTTTCTGTAAATCAACAAATCCACAGCCTCTTTCTTGTTTCTTTCATTGTTCTGCTTAGTGGCCAGTTAAGAAAGTTCATTGCATGTCTTAGTTTTAAATGGTCATTTAATTCTTTCTTTGGCTGCCATGTCTTTACTGTACGTCTACCTTTCTATTCACTGGAATATCCTGACCTGTAACCATGAAGCATGGTTATAACGTTGCTTTAAAGACTTTGTCAATTCATCCCCATATCTAGGTCACCTCACGATGGAATCTATTGATTATCTTTCTACTCAGAAGTTTCGGGCAATGGTTTGCTTCTCTGTGTGTTATTCTAAAATTACACACAAGGTTTGGGAAATACTGTGAGAGTGTGAGCTCTGGGAGAGTTCTCTGGAAAATGTTGCTGTTTTGTCTGTGTGCTTGCTTTTATTCACAGGTGGTTGGCTTGGTGGGATTCTGGTCATTTGCCCCATGGATGCTCTGTGGACTTTGGTGTTCCTCTGGGTTTCTCCTGGGACTAGCTGGCACCCGGGCCATGGACTGCACTGTACTGTGACTTAAAACATTGGTCTATTCGAACATTCCTAGAGGATAAGTTGGTACTTAGTAGAGAGCTTCAGAGAGCCTTGTCCTTAAACCCCTCCTTCTCTGTGACTTTGCTGGATTCCTCTGACTCCCAGGGACCCCAAACCTGACCCTCTGCCCACAACCTGGGCCAGTAGCAAACGTGGCTGCTGCCACTGCTGCATGCATTCAGCCTTGGGACTGAGGCTTGGGCAGCAAGCAGAGCCAGGGATTCTCCTTCTGTTCTTCACGAGGACCCTCCCACTCCTTCCACTGAGTGAAGAGCGAGCTTTCCTTGGTCAGACCTGCTCCACATTTCCGTGTTCATACTGCCTTCATTTTACTTTGGAAGGTGTGGGTGAGAAAATACCAGAGCGCTGTCTGCTGTCTTTAATTTTCATTGTTGGCAGTTGATTGCTTTGACTATGATGACCTTGATTTTCAGTTATAATCAGAGGCAGAAATGAGATAGAACATTCCTATTCAACCCCAACTAGAATTGGCTGCTTAGAAATCTCAGGTTTTACTTCTAATTTTAATGCATACTTAAGCAGACAGGCAGGCAGGCAAACAGACAATGCACGGCACTTTGGCAGACTTCTGCTGCCTTTATTGTTGACTATGTGATCTCAACTTTATCCTAGAAGGAAACAACATATTTCTTGATAGCATTTGGGGATGAGAAGGTAGGATGGTGTAGTGGTAAGCTGGTTTGAACTGTCCATATGTTTCCAAATAGATGTTGAGTACCTCAGGATGCCGTAGCACATTGGGAATGAATGAGATGTAGCTTTCCTTTTGTCTTTTGAGAAAGTGGCATTGAGAAAGGGAGGTGGGCAAACCAAGCCTTGAGGCTTTGCTCTGCCTGTGGCGTCAGCTATGTAACTACAGAGAAAAGGAAATTCAGGGAGATGGTCCAGAGGGTAAAGTGCTTGCACGAGTTTTATGACCTAAGTTCAATAGAACTCAGCCCCTATGTAAAAATGCTGTTTGTGGCGGCATGCCCGTAATCCCAGGGCTGAGGAAGGGGACACAGGATGATCCCTGTGACTTGCTATTGAGTCTCAGGTCTCAGTGAGAGACCATCAGAAGATAAGGTGGACAGCTCTGGAGGAATGAAGCTCAATGACCTCGGCCCTCCACAGGCACTGCCTCCATTCATACATACCTGTAAACACACACGTGTGCACACACATACGTGAAAGAAAAAAGAATAAACTTAAATATTGAAAATCAATTTCCCAAGGATTATCTTTGGGGCTTGGAAGGACTTGTGGGGCTAGTAATAGGACCTTCTAATCCCCAGAACCCAGGAAAATCTGGGTGCTGTATCCCACATATAAAACCCCAGTGCTCCTAGAGAGAGAAACCAGGCAGAGACAAAAGAATATTCAGAAGCTCCTGGACCAACTAGCCTGACATAGTCAACAGCAAGGCCACCTCAAGGCAGAAGATGTGGAAGATGAGGCCTGACACTGGCACCCAAGGTTACCCTCCAACCTCTACATGAGCATTGTGGCATGTGTGTCCTTCACACACACACTCAGACACACATGCACACACATGCACACGCATTCACACACATGCACACACACATACACACACTCACACATACATGCATGCACGTGTGCACGAATGCGCGTGCACACATACACACTCTACTTCTGATTGTGCGTACCTGAGGAAAGTCCTATTGTAGTACCTGAGTGTTGTTCTGGCTTCACTTCGTTAATGATTATCTATATGTGAAAGCATACATATATTATAGAATATGGAAACTATTATATTAGTAAACCTGATAAATGTCAAGAACAGAAAAGTGCTGAATAACTATATAAATAGGACAGCTACATTTACCATTTCTATAAAATATGTCATATATAAATAAAATGGCATTCATTAACCTTGTAATTTGTTCCTACTCATGCACACTGTCCCTCTCTTTGCTTGTTCATGGAAATGGTCCTATTTTTTTTATGATTGGCATTGTGTGTAAGTCTCAAAACAGGGAATTCCAAAATACAATTATTTTGCTTTCATTTCAACCTGATAAGGAGATATTTGGAGGTCAATCATCTTGGACAAGATGTCAGCTATGTCTGACCTAATCTAGGCTAAGACTTTGCAAGAAAATATGTCTTTCTGATGGCAGACTTCTAAATACAGGAAACATGAATGCTTAGATCTGCTCGGTATAGAAGAGCAATGTTAAAAATAAGAAGCTCAAAATATTTTTATTTCACAAAGTCTCTCGACTTGGAAGTCAAGTACAGATGCAGACACTTGTGTACTGACCACTCATGTATCTGTGATTCATAGCATATTTATGCTATTTTTATAAAGCAGAGCATTGCAAGTTGATTTGACTGGAGACCTGACACCAAGAAAAGACTCTGTACTACACGGCTCCAAGTTCCCAGCAAGCCTGCACATCCCCCTTTGAAACAATTCAAATGGAAAGAAACCATGGCAGGTTGTAGATGAAGCAGTGATAACTCAAAAATCTTGGGGAATGTTTTACAAGTTGCTTCTGTCCATTGAATAGTGTATAGAGAAGCCTAAAGGGTTAATATCTTCTGAAATTACCTAACACAGTGTGTGGCCCCATGGGATTGAACTTTTTACTTCATAGGATTTTATGAAATATTATTCTTTTGGCTTGTTAAGCTGTTTCCAATTTTCTCCATTTGACATTTCAGATGACTCCCTGACATGTGCAACTTTGGAACAGAGGATTTTTACAGATTTTAAAGGATATAATCTGAAAACTGGAAAATGTCTTGCTTAACTGTGAACCTTAACAGCCAGAGGATCCACAATGGAATACGGGAATAAAACAATAGTAAATTGTTGTTCTGGCAGAAAATAAAACTATTTCATATGATTTAATAGCTTTGTTTACATGAAAAATTATGGTCTTAGAAGGAGCTAAGTGAAGGAGAATTATTTTTACATTCTTTTTTTCCTCTCAGAACTCAGCTTAAAAAAAAGGACTCAGTCTGCCCAAAGACAAACTTACAACAAAATTAGTTAAGAAACTAATTTGCTTTTATTTGTAATTTATGAATTAGAGCAACCTCCATTCTATGAAATAGAATGAAAACTCCCACTGGGCAATAACAGATTGGGAAGTTTTATAAGATGGGAACAAGGAAGTAAGGGGGGGTAACTGGTCAACATCAGGTTGCATTTGACACAGGTAGAGGACACTCTTGCTTTCAGGGGAGAAAACTACTTCTTTAATGTTTCTTATGTGGTCTTTAGTGTGCATGACACCATTTTGATTTTTAGCCTTCTCCATTGTTGCCTGACAAAGGGGCTGGGTCCTGAACAACACTTCCTCCCCTTCGGTCAGGTGTGAACGAAACTTAGCACTCCTCTCCCTCACAATCATCTGGGGCTCCCACGTGCAGCTTGCTGTGTTTTGGCTGGGGTCTCTTTAAAGTCATGAATTTATTTGAGCTTTTGTCACTTCAGTTGAAGACAGTCCATTTGATGAGGGATGAGTATAGGTATTTAAAACTTTTGAGAGGCCATAGTGCATTGGAATAATACCGTTGTAACTATCCAGAGGATGATATCAAGGGCTTGGGATACTCTCTAGCCTCTTTATAAACCCCACTAACATTAAACAGATGAAAACTGATCCATATAAGGAATTCGTGCAACTGAACTGAAGAGCCTGATTGTTAATATTTGCAGCTAGGCAAGCTTTGCTGCCGAGGCTCCTACATTCCCGATGTATTTATCCATGTCTAATATGAAGTGTCAGCAGCTACACAGACTCTCCCTTCTTCAGCTGGTCAGCAGCAAACTTGGCATCACATAACTGTGAAGTTAAAACATAAAGTGGCAACAAATGGCTTAGAAGTCTATGCTCCATAAAAGGGACCATTAGGGACTGGGGAGATGGCTCAGTGGTTAAAACCATCCGCTGCTCTTGCAGAGGACCCATGTTTGATTCCCAGCACCCACATGGCAACTAACAACTGTTTGTAACTTCAGTTCCAGGGGAGCCAACACCCTCTTCTGGCCTCCAAGGCCATTGCACAACATGGGTGCACCTACATACATGCAGGCAATACACTCCTATGCATAAAATTAAAATAATAAAGTATTTTTCAAAAGGGACCACTGGTAAAATACGAAGCATTCCACCATGAAGTTGCTACAACAGTCACTGAGCAGATGGAAGGAGCTCTTAGGTCATGGGAAGATTCAAGTTCAACACGACAGTTCTCTGCCAGTTTACCATGGAAACTGACAGGAAAAATTTAAATTAAAGCATTATTCTTCCAGTTGAAAGGTAGAAGCACAACAAAGGAATATTACGAGGCCTACAAGTCTCAGTGTGGATGAGGATCTTGTGACGTGTTAGGGAAGACTATCCACAGCATTAATTTCTCATCCTGGTTTGTGGTGTGAATTCTCTGTTAAGGGAATGAGAATATTGGTTGATATTTGTATATTTTGTGTACTTCTAAATCAAGATGAGGGTTGTGCCCCAAATTTGGGTCAGGATCTGCAGCTTTAGCTTATAGGGACTTAGGAACAGAGTAGTTCCTGCTCTTAGCCACCTTAGAGAAAATTGGGCTGGAGGGAAATTCAGAATCCAATTCAGTCTACAAGTAGATAATAAAAAGTCAAAAGTGATCAACAGGGCCACAACCTAACGTCTCCACCCAGCTGCAATGCAATGTTCCTCTCTGAATCATCCCCATTCCTAAAATAATTAGAGATAGATGATCAACTTTTCTCTGTGATAAAATACCAGACAGAATCAACTTAGATGAGAAGGATTGCTTTTGGCTCACAGTGTCATGGAGGAGATGCGGAGGTGTTCATGGGAGTGGGGGGCGCCACCTGGTCACACCCCAGTGGATGGGAACATCAATGAGGCAACACAAGAGCTTGGGCTGCTACGGCTCTCAAGGTTGTCCTCCAACCCTATAGGCTGTCTCCTCGTAGCCTACGTCATCTAGTCAGGTCCCAGCTTTTCAACCTCTCAAAATGGCACCACTTGCTGGGAACCATGTGTTCAAACACATGAGGGCATGGGGGATATTTCACATCATAAGTGACTGATGAGTGCTCAGCCTTAAATGAGACAGCTGTATCATCCTCCATGAAGAGAGAGAGAGAGAGAGAGAGAGAGAGAGAGAGAGAGAGAGAGAGAGGACAGGGCAAGAATTTAAGAGCTAGAAAATGAATGAGTGTTCTTAAACACCTTCATCCAGATGACTCTGCCTTTGCAGCCCTGAACACACATCGGTTATGGAGACCTGTACAGGACTAGGTCTCATCATTCCCTCATGGAATCAGTTATGGAGACCTGTACGGGACTGGGCCTCATCATTCCCTCATGGAATCAGTTATGGAGACCTGTACGGGACTGGGCCTCATCATTCCCTCATGGAACCAGTTATGGAGACCTGTGCGGGACTGGGCCTCATCATTCCCTCATGGAATCAGTTATGGAGACCTGTACGGGACTGGGCCTCATCATTCCCTCATGGAGCCAGTTATGGAGACCTGTGCAGGACTGGGCCTCATCATTCCCTCATGGAATCAGTTATGGAGACCTGTACAGGACTGGGCCTCATCATTCCCTCATGGAACCAGTTATGGAGACCTGTAAAGGACTGGGCCTCATCATTCCCTCATGGAACCAGTTATGGAGACCTGTAAAGGACTGGGCCTCATCATTCCCTCATGGAACCAGTTATGGAGACCTGTGCAGGACTGGGCCTCATCATTCCCTCATGGAACCAGTTAAGTCCCAAAGGCAATAGAAACGACCATTTCAGGGTGTAGAGCTCGAATTCTCCAGCGAGCAATTGTTAATGGTCATGATATACACAGTTCCGCATGGTACCACAATTACAAATAAAGGCAAGCCCATTGCCCAGTTAAGGTACTCGGGCAAAGTTGGTAAAACACTTTATTTGCCATAAACTGGCACTCAGAATTTACCATGAATTACTCATTGAAACTATGAAAGCAGATCATTACCCTTTGAATCCTGACTCTGACATTCATGAATTGGCCCTTCTATAATTTCTCTGTTCCTGGTTGTTTGAATAAAGAAAGGGGTAAGAGCAATAGTTTTTCTTCTTTGAAAGTTTTTGAGCAAGTGTATTCATTTTTAAGATGCTTTGACCGGATTTTATATAGTAGAGTATCAGCAAATGTTTATAATGAGCATTGTTGGGATTTCTTGGTAGTATTGTGACTTTTGATTCTGAATGCTTAGCTGTACATTAGGGAATATTGAGTTGTTTCCTGGGGTCCTCTGCAGGCTCAACCACTTATGGAGTGCTGCCCAGGGCAGAAAAATCAAAGGACTTCAGTACAGAATTTCAGAAGGATGTATACAGAAAAACCTAGGAGGAAAGCCAGAAGCCTGTTCAAAAGTGCCATAAAGGCATATTTTGGAAACCAGTTTAGTTCCACAGGTAGCTTTTCTAGTTGGCTGCTGAGTTCAAGGTGGAGCCCATTAATAAATTAAGCAGACAAGGCAGTTGCTCAGCATCGGAACTGTGAGAAAGATGCAAACCTATTGTGCTTCAGGGCTGGGCCTATTCCTTTCTAAATTGATGTATAATAGTTGTAAAAAATGTTTTATTATGATGTTTTCATAGAATACATAAGTACCTCAATCACATTTACCCTCAGACGACCCACTTTTCAAAGCTTCTCTTGCTGCTATCTCCCAACAGTCTCCCATTTTATTTTCATATGTGTTTTTAAAAATCTATATTCTACATATGAAAGAACATGTGACATTTGCCAAATCTGATTTCAGTTAACACGATGATCTAATCTATTTTCCTATGGATTACACGCTTTTGTTCTTCTTCAGGGCTGAATAATGTTTCACTGTGTATGTACACCATGTTCTTTATCCATTCATCTCTTAATGGACTCATAGGGTCCTGAATCAATTCAGCTTTGTGCATTGTAACTGAGAGTCCCATCAGGATTAGTATTAAGAACAATAAAACAAGCAAGAGTGCAATGTTGATTGCAGACATGGGAATGGGCTTCGAACGGAAGCTGAGACAGGGCTTTGCCTCGTCAATGCTGTGGATCGTTTTGCTGTTTGGCACAAAGTCAGATTTCCACAGGCGTTCTGTGTGGCAGGCTGCACTCTGGTTAAGTTTTCTGCCTACTTGGGATACTGTGCTTATCTGCTGAGCCATTTCCCTTCTTAGATTTCACACTGTTTTTCCTCCTTAGGTTTTGCTGCTAGCTTGTCACCAGCATGGAACATGATATGGTGTGATAGTGTGTCTGTGGTATAATTGTAGGAACCATCCTAATTTCGTCCAGTCCTGGAATGATCTCTGAAGTGATGTCAATGGAAATTCCTACCCAGAGCAGTTACTAAATGTAATAGTGAATCTCTTGTTTTATTCTGTGTGTGTATGTGTGTATGTATGTGTGTGTGTGTGTGTGTGTGTGTGTGTTTACACGTGGAGGCCAGAGGGCAATATTGAGTACTGTGTTCCTCAAACTCCATCCACTTTTATTTGAGATAGGGTCTCTCCCTGGCCTGGAACTCTCTGAACAGCGAGCTCACCCATGAGTTCCAGGTATCCAGCTTTCTGTTCTTCACTAATGCTAGGATTACAAGTTGTGTCTAGCTTTATTTATTTATTTATTTATTTATTTATTTATTTATTTAGTATGTATGTATGTATGTATGTATGTATGTATGTATGTCTTTTTTATCTTTTTGAGACAGGGTCTCCCTGTAGCCCCAGCTGTCCTGGACCTTGCTATGTAGACCAAGCTGGCCTTGAACTCACAAAAATCTGCCTGCCTCTGCCTCCTGAGTGCTGGGATTAAAGGCATGTGCCACCATGCCTGGCCCTGTCTGGCTTTTTAAATGTGGGTTCTGGGGATTGAACTTGCAAGGTGAGTATTTTACGAACTAAGCTGTCTTGTCCTTTTTTGAGACAGGGTTTCCTGTAACACAAGCCATCCTTGAAATCTAGATGTAGCTGAGGATGACCTCCAACTTCTGATCTTTCTGTTTCTACCTCCCAAGTGCTGGGGTTAATATGTGTCTGTCATCACACTCAGATTTTTACATTGGCAGCCATCTAGTGGTTGGGGATGGAGAATGAACCCAGGACTTCGTACATGCTAGGAAGGCACTCTCCTAAATGAACCACAAATATTGAAGTATAAGGAAGACATTCTATTTTTTAATCTGTGCTCTGCCTCATACAGGCTTTCCTTGTTTTATCTCCAGGACCCAGCAAAGAACTGGGGAATAAGCAGTAGGCTCCAACCTTAGCCGAAGAACTGTTGGCAACTGATTAATGTGGGTGAGGGCGGGAAGATCTTTAAGGAAGTGACTCTAGATAGGCTAATTAGACTCCAGTGGGTGAACTATCCCTGAGGGATATCCAGGTACAAATGCCTTAACATATATGATAGAATGCATAAAATCCAGTGGTAGGGGTGGCTACAGGTTAGTGCAGATGGGGGAGGGCATTGATTAAGATCTATTATAGGATCTCAATAAAATATACATAAAAACAAGGAAAACTAAAATAATAAATTTGCCACATGGTTCTCTTCCCATCTTATGGACTCTCTTGTCCAGATCACAAAGCATTATATTTAAAACTATAAATATACAAACAAAAAGCAGGTGTATAATAACCCTAACCAGTTCAGCTTAAACCAAATGTTAGGGGAGAAGGAGGTTGTTGCAAATGGTTTGAACCAGTGCTGGAAGATTCAGAAATAGGATGGGTAAGAGATGGGTGCAGTGAATCAAAGGGCTGAAGGAAGGGTTTCTTGGCTGGGAGAACATAGAGTGGTCAGGAATGAAAGCTGGAGGAGGCCTTTGAAGCCGAGGTCCCGGAGTCTGCTCTTGATAAGGAGAACAATAGCAAGGCCACTGTGATGGATGGCGACCTGGTCAAAGCTGTGGGTGAGAGAAAACAGCTTTCACCAACTGGTGAAATTAGATCTGGGCTAGTTTGCATGCCTGAGCTGTCTTTGAGTTCTACTCCTGTTTTGAAAAGCACCGAAGGACATGGCAGTGGAAAAATAAATGACAAAGATGTATGGGTCAGAGATTTCTGAGTTTCAACACAAAAAATTACATTTCTTTTAATCAAAATAAACACAGCTTTTCTTGTTCAAGGGATAGCTATCTTTTTATCTTGCTAATTTATTTTTAACTATTTGCATTAGTTTAGATTTTTGTAGTATTTCTTTTTTTTTAAGAAAGAAAGGAAGGAAGGAAGGAAAGAAAGAAAGGAGAGAGGAAGGAAGGAAGGAAGGAAGGAAGGAAGGAAGGAAGGAAGGAAGGAAGGAAGGGGCAGTATATCAGACCAGAGAGGGTGTGACGGAGACCTTCAGGGAAGGAGAGGCTTCTATTTATTTATATTTTTTTTAATTTTTAAATTTATTTTCATATGTATGAATGCAGATTTATTATATAAATAATTTATTAATAATTAATAAATAAATTTATTATATAAATTTAATTTTTAAATTTATTTTCTTTTTTTTTTTTC
>VZQC01010063.1:2295243-2310221 GCA_009823505.1 Rhizomys pruinosus | reverse complement strand
GTGTATATTAAACAACATTGGTTTACAGAATCTGATAAAAATGGTAATGCATCTGAATTAAATGGAGATATAATTCGCTGTTGCCCACATTTGCTTTACATAAAATCTGTAGAGCAAGAACTTTGGGATTGACACATACAAATGTTCTCTATAATTTCTCTGTTGTACAGTATCACCTTGTAGCATTCTCTTTAAGATGATTTAACGTAAAAATTAAGTTTGCTTCCCAAGTTAATCATATATAGTCACCCAAAACAACATGGGTGAATTTGATGAAATCTATGCCTTGACTCCACCCTATAGTCATGTATAATACAACTATCTTCTGGAGACTCATACGCTAAAAAAAAAAAGGGGGGGGATACAGAAAGACATGAAACCTTTTCATCAAACCCCTGCTTTCCTTCTATTTTAACTCATTTGAGTGTCTGATGTCACCTCACTTATCCTGAGATTGTACCTTAGTTATTCAGATCACACCCAATAATTGAAAAGTAAGGAAGGAGAAAAGATTGATATCTAATATTCACTCTGCCATAAAAAAGAACATTTCCCTGGGGCCCTCTTCCATAGCCTGTCTATTTTTAATTCGAAAAAGATAATCTAAGATTTTTATCTTTTTCATTTACGCCAATCTTTATAATTACCAGCAAACAAATTGGAAATGAGGATGGTCACATCAACAACCCAGTTGTTGCCAGTAATGGAGTGTTGGTGCTGAAATTGTGGTAACAATGCAGGGGCGGGAGTGACGGGGGTGGGGGGACGGGGACGATGCACAGATTCTCAATTACAAGGAAGTCTCAGGCAGCATAGCATAAGGCTAACTTTATCTAGAAAACTTTAAGCCATGCCAGAAAATATCTGCTGCTCCTCTAAGGACCAAGAGCCTCGAGGAATTGTTAAACATTAGCGTGCTCAATTAAGATGACAGAGAACGAATTTTCCATTCGGCAGGGTTTAATTTACAGAAGAAGTTAAGACGCCTAAACAGATAAGCTTCTTTTATTTTCTGGTGAGAAATAGTTCCTTCAAGGAAAGATGCTGGACAAATGAAATACCATCCAGCCGAAATTATTTAAAGAAGTCTTATCCAGATTTTCACCTATCTCCTCTCACTTTTCCGGGCTGTAATTGTGTCTCTCATCATCCACGTTATATGACAGTGCTCTGGAAATGCAGTAATTAAAAGTGGGACTTCTTGGCTGCATCTGTTTGCCATGTTTTTCCCCTCACCTAATTACATCTTCGGATTTTTCCAATATCTACTTGTATTCCTACTGCTTTACAGATAGTTTGATTGTATTACTTTTATTAAAGTAAAAGCCTGTCCCCTTCCTGTTTTTGAAAACCCTCCTCCATTGTGAATTACTGAAGTAAAGTTAATTTTGTGAAAGGAAAACTCATTTCTTCTTCTCCAGGCTCTGGGAGAGAAAGTCCTGTCACCCCCAGAAGGGAGACTGGAATGCCCATGCTCACCTTGCTGCCACCGCTGCCCTTTATCTTTCTCCCATGCCAGTTTTTGGTTTCTCCTTTCTGATGTGGCCTGATTACCCCTAGTGTCTCTGAGTCTCTGGGCTTGTGGAGGTGATGGGAAGGTGGGGAGGGAATGTGGAGGGTTGCTGTCTGACCCAGTGCGAGCCACACCCTTGCAATAAATATCTTTGTTTTGCTGTATATATCATGATGTTAATTTAATAATAGTACAGTCATACTAGAGAAGCTTAAATTCATTGAAGACACACTCAATGCCAGACATGTTTACTAGTTTATATTATCTTTTTTTATTTTAGTTTTTATTTTTTTATTTATTTCTGTATGTGTAGGAATTAATCAATACTACCATTCTAGAAGGTCAGTACATAATTATAGGAAGCATTCTACTAATAAATTAGTTATATTTGAAAGATGTGTTTCCAAATCAGTTATTTCAAATAAGGAAGACATTTCTCACAGAAGTGATGGTGTTGGTAACTCTAGGCTTTCTGGATTACTGAGGTCTGTTAAATTCAAAGCTAACATGTAAATGAACATCAAGTTCTGACTGGGATGTGAAGGCATACTTCTTCCTGAACATTTAAGTCTCTGGCCAGGGAATTGCTCTTATTCTCTGATCAGTCCAGAGGGACAAACTGAGGATGGGAAGGCAACTTTTCAGCCTTAAATCATCTATGTTGTAAGCTTGGTCGGAGAGACCACTGACAGGACCACGTGGAATGTAAAGGATGGTTTATTACTTATAGCCTGCCCCACCCAGCTGGGGAGGAGTGAGGCTGCTGGAAATGGGTTACACAGCTTTCTATAAGTACAATAGCCAATCAGAATTAAGATAAAAATGAATACCAATCAAGGAGTAGGGCAGAGCAAGCAAGCCAATTACAGAAGTGAGAGTCAACAGTTAGGGCCAGGCTTTTAGAGGCAGTAAAAAGAAACTGATCCTTAACATCCCCCTGGTATGTGTCAGGGAGAGCAAAACTTGAAGAAATGAAACTTCTAACAAGATGAAGCCAGGCCTAGAACATATAAAATGGCATCTGAAGGGACAGCCTCTGGATTCGTTTATCTCACAGTGGCTACGGAAAAACTAAACTACCGCAAAAACAGTTCTGAAATAGAGCGGCTTCATGAAAATGTTTTAGTTCTAAGAAAATTATCAAGAGACTGAAGGCAAGATTTCCAGTTTGCCAGGCCAGCCTTGCTTCATGAAGTTATCAGAAGAGTCTGGTGCCCCCGCAATCTGTAGACTGGTCCTAATTAGGGGCTGAAACTGGCTGAGTGCTCTATCTGTGCTCCAGTCGGGGCAACAGGGAAGAGAGGAAGTTCATGGTAGCAAGTCTCTTTAAAACAAGTTAAATAGAGGAAGAGTCTGCTCCCGTTATGGTTATGTTGGTGAGAACTCTGTCACATGGACACACCTAACCACAGGCTGAAGGTCTGAAGGTCTGAAGAGCAGCAACCATGAGCCAGTCTTGAAGTTTGTTACTGTGGATGAGCTGCTGCGGTGGGGAGGGCGGGGGAGATTAGGAAGACGGCCAGGTGTCTCTTGCACCTTGGTGTGGGGGGGGGGGGGGCGGGAGGATTAGGAAGCCGGCCAGGTGTCTCTTGCACCATGGTGTCAGGTACCTTTTGTATGCTGTGACTCCAACGGGCTGAAGGTCTGAAGGTCTGAAGAGCAGCAACCATGAGCCAGTCTTGAAGTTTGTTACTGTGGATGAGCTGCTGCGGTGGGGAGGGCGGGGGAGATTAGGAAGACGGCCAGGTGTCTCTTGCACCTTGGTGTGTGTGTGGGGGGGGCGGGAGGATTAGGAAGCCGGCCAGGTGTCTCTTGCACCATGGTGTCAGGTACCTTTTGTATGCTGTGACTCCAACGGGGTGTAATTTGGTACCCGTGTGGCAAGAGAGGCGGGTGAGCCAGGAAGGGCATGTGGACAGGAGACGGCTATGGAGGAGCTTTGGGCTGCTGGCAACCCTTTCACTAGAACTCAGAACTTCTCTCAGGCATTTTGTCCCTACCCACCTTTGGTCAGAAGGTTAAAGTCAGGCTGGCTTCAGGCTGGTTAAGTACACGTTGACATGAAGCCCCACTCTTGAAAGGCTCCATGCTAGGCTTACTGCTCTACCACTGCTTGTAATTCTCAATAACATCATCTTTAAGCCCATTTTATCAGTTATGTCTGATGGGGCAGTAGAGCCTGCTTCTGAGCCTCAGGTATGTGTTCATCAGAACACATATGAACCCATTTGCTGGACAGTGTGACCGCTAATCAGGTGGCCTGGCTCCCCACAGCAGCATGTGCCTCAGGACTATATGGGGCTTCAAGTGGCCCCATGGTTGCTGGGCCAGGACCTGGGTTCCTACAGGCAAGAGCAGAAGCAAGGAGACAGCAGTCGTGTCAACAGGCCTGGGGAGGGGAGTGCTCCCCAGAGGGAGCACCAAGACCTGCAGGAGGCCAGCTTGGCCATTTGTGCCTAGAGTCTGTCCCTGTGGTGCCTGTATAAATATTAGCTCTGTAGCTTGAACCTTGGGACAGAAACTGCTGGTGTTCAGAAAGTAGAGTCTGTTAGCAAACTATTACAGAATAAAAACATATATTCCAATCAGTAAAGCATCTACCACGGACTCACTAGAGTTCTAAGATTTTAGAATCTGGTTTTGAATGTTGAAACATTGGAGATAGAATAGTCAGATCCCTAGAGAAAAAAATGACATTTAACTATTTAACTTTCTCAGTGGAAAAGGGCTGTATCTTCACATCATTTTAAACAAACCAGATTTTAATGAGGAAAATAATGCAAAATGAACATTTTCCTTAAAATTGATAATGAGGCCATAAAGCATGTGAGGAGGCATTTGAATTTCTATAGAAATGATAAAACTACTTTTGAGTTCTTATGTGGTCTTCACATTTTATAAGAAACTTCAGAAAAATTAAAATGTGACTGCACATATCTCAAGTTAGATTCAGAGCAGAGCCTGGTGGTGCACACCAGTTATCTCAACACTTGGGACACTGAGGCAGGAGGATTGTAATAAGTCCCAATCCAACATTGGCTACATATAGAGTTCTAGCCTAACATGGGTTACAGAATGAGACTCTGTTTTAAAAACCAACACAAATAAAATTAAGTTTAGACACACATGAAACAATTCATATGAAGAGTTAAGTCTTTCCATTAAAAACAGTTCCATGACTCTCATCAGCTCTCTCTATATTCAATATATACTGAATATGCATATTCAATATATATTTAAATAATTCATCAGAAATTTATCTCAATATTGTTGTTGCATCAAAATATTCCTTATAGCTCTGGTAGCAGATGCATTAGCAAGAAGATCCTAGTTAAAAGAAAAAAATGAATAGAAATCACTTGTAATCTGCATTTATGTAAAGCTACTAACACACTTTCAACTGTATAAATTGAAGATAACTTTCTTAAAAGTATACATTATGTTGAATTAATAAATTTTCAGAAAATGGAGTCAGAAAAAAGTCTTAATGAACGATTAAGTCACACTAGTAGTGCATAAAATATTATGTAATTTATAAATTTATGTTTTTATTACTATAACTCCTTTTATATTTTGTTTTTAACTCCTTTTATATTTTGTAAGCAACAAAATATTTTTCTTTTTTAAAAATTTTATTTATTTATTTATGTATTTATTTATTTATGTGCATGAGTGTACTGTCTGCATGTAAGTTTGTGCACTTGTGTCGTGCAATGCCGCAGAGGTCAGAAGAGGGTGTCAGATTCCCCTGGAACTGGAGTTCTTAGCCGCCACGTGGGTGCTGGGGATGGAACCCGGGTCCTCTTCAAGAGCAGTCAGCGCTCTTAACCACTAGGCCATCTCTCCAGCCCAGCAACAAAATATTTTTAAAGAAAATAAATTGTATTTTAATTCCTTTAAAGCTCTTAAAAATAATCTAACAAGGGCCCTTTCATTTCCACCAGACCCTCCAAGTTTTGTAGTCTGTCATGACAAAGGGCTAATCTACCTGCTCAGATTTCCAATGTTAACTTACTACTTATACATTTCTTCCAGTGCTTGGGCCTGAACCCAGCCAGGGCCCTGGTGTGCTGCCTAAACACTTTGCTTCTGAGCTCTCCTCTTAGCCCTGTACTGGTCAGCTTTCTGTGTCTATCTTTTGGCTGTTACAGAATGTCTTGAGAACTCACACTTTCTTTCCCTGCAGATACATGAGTTTTTTTTTTTTTTCATCTTATATTTGTTTGTTATTCTTTGTGCCTCTTATATTTGGACAGGCTTCTCTTTGCCTAGATTTGGGAAATTTTCTTTAATGACTTTATTAAAATACTTTCCATGTTTTTTACATGCAGTTCTTCTTATATGCTTATAATATGTGGTTTTACCTTTGAATGAGATCCCATAGTTCTTGCATATTTTGTTCATACATTAAAAAATTATTAGCTGGGTATGGTGGTACATGGCTTTAATCACAGTACTCAGGAGGCAGTGTCAAGCACATTTCTGTGNAAAAAAAAAAAAAAAAAAAAAAAAAAAGAAACTTAAAAAATGCTAATAAGATGATTGTTCTGGATTACCTGGGTGGCCTGAAGCACTAATGCTCCTTAAAAGTGAAAAGGGAGACAGAGAAGGAAAATCAGTGGGAGATGTGCAGACAGACACAAGGACAGAGTTCCATGATGGTGGCTTTGACAATGGAGAGAGGGTACCCTATGGCATGGGGTGAGGGCACCACATGACAAGGCCTCTTTGAATGCAGCCTTGCCACCCCACCTTGATAGCAGCCCATGAAGACCCATGTCTGAAGGCTTCTAGCTTTCAGAACTGTGAGAGAAGAAGTTTCTGTCACTTTAAGGCATCCAGTGTGTGGTAAACTTTCATCCAGCAGTAGGGTGTCAGGACAGCCCTCAAGGGTTTCTAGTAACAGCTAGGGTCTGCAGTCCACATGCTCAGATGCCAGAAAGTAGCTCTGCAACCTTCCGGTCAGTCCTGTTGGGGGAAAATAAGTAACTTTTCAGAGTCTTGGTTTTCCTCTTCTGATAAATATGATTTTCAGATCAGAGCTGTCTATAGTCGGCAGAAAAATGTAGATAAAGCTTTGAGACATGCTCTGTAGGCAGAAGGTACTAGATACATATTAGCTTAAGCCATGAATGTCTCAGACTGGGTAGGATTCTTAGTGTGACAAAGGACTTTCTTCCACTCTTTCTTGTAGTTTTCTGCCCCTCCTTCAGCCTCTTCTGACCTTTGGTTATCTAGGGCTTTTGACCAAGTTTGTTCATGCCCAGTCCCCTGTCCTTAGTTTCTCATACTGAGTTTCCAAAGTCTTTTTGTTTTGTTTTTAATAGGGTGTCCATAGTCTCAGCCTGCCTGGAAGTCACTGTGTTAATCAGGTTGGCTTTACGCTCACAGAGATCTGCCTGCCTCTGCCTCTAGAGGGCTGGGATTAAAGGCGCACACAATCATGCCTGGCATAAATTTTCTCATGTCTTTAAAAAAAGAGAAATCTATAGTTGGCCTTCAGTATCTAAGGGTGATTGGTTCTGGAACCCCTCAGATACTTCCATCCACAGATGCTCACATCTTATGTAAGATGGATTAATATTTACCAGTACCCTAGGTACAGTCTCCTGTGTGCTTTAAATCAGCTCTAGGTTAAGTGTAATAGCTAGTACAGTATAAATAGTGCATACATCAATACTCTAACATATTGTTTACGGACTTGCAGTGGGAGAAGTTTCATATATTAATCTTTAGTACTGATATAGCCATCATAGCCCTAACTGAACTTTTTTTTATCCATGGCTAGGTAAATCCACAGATGTGGAACTTCTGGCCACAGAGCCTGTGGACACAGCTGGCTGGTTGACCTGTTGCTAGTTCCTAAGTTCGTTTCTGCCATGTCCAGGACTGTAATGTTTATAAGGTCCTAAGAATGCTGGCTGATTGACTGAATGAGGAATCCTCAGAAATTGCTTTTTAATCAAAGGATATTGGGCTTCTTTGAAATGAATAGAACTTAAAGTGAGAAATTTTAGTGGGGAAATATTTTAGGCCAGAAGACCTCCCAGGAGTTCTCTGAATCAAACCAGGTTTTATGATGCGTTTGGTGTCCTGTTCTGTCAGCTTATAAACTGCTTTGGCTGTCACGCTGAGAAAAACTGGCACTTTTTGTTCAAGTTCTTAGAGTAGAGCAGTTTGGAGCTTGTAATACCAGCAATTTCAGAACTTTTCCACATCTGTGAAGAGTTTCATTTCCACTGGGGTGCCATAGTGAGATGTTCTAACAGAGGTCTGTAATGAGATTATCTTTTAATGAGGGCTCCTGCTGAAAAATCCATTTAGAGTCCACAAAAAATCACATTATATGTGTGCTACAAAGGCAGAAATGTATAAAAATCCACTTGAAACAAAATTGACTGAAAGATCCCTTGATTCCTGAGGTTATTTATTATTATGAAAAAGTCAACTCTGAAATAAAAACACAAAGAACAAATTAGTGTTCCACAATTGGGGGGGGAGGGTCACAAAGATTCATCTTTCTATGGGGGATGTAAAATGCAAAATGGCCTTTTAAAGAAATGTGATTTTGTTTAAAATAAACATTGAAAGTACAATGCAGTTGTTTTCATATTTTGTCAAACCTTGGAACACTTTCTGAGCATCCTTCTGGGTTCTCTGCTGTCCTTTATGATGTGGTCGCCCTCTGGTGGTTCGTGTCGAGAAAGGCGTGGCTCCAAATCCTCTTCCCTCCAGCACTTGGTTGAAACTTAAATTGGAGGGCGTCTACTTCTGAAGTCTTGTACTCTGTTCCATGAAATCCAGATCAGTCTATGAATTTTGTGTTTTGCCCATGGTGGCAATATGGAAAGATAAACTAGTTCAACAAAAATCAATTGGCCAGTCTGTGGCTTTCTCCTGTGACTTTGTCTAAATCAGTTTTACTGTTAGGAAATCTAACCTGATTTTTTGTGTATTTTGGCCAGAATGTAGCTCATAATTTGGGCCATGTTGTTTTCTATTTGCTCTAAAAGGTTCCGGGCTTGATGAAGCAATGTACTTAGTCCACGAGATATGACCATCTTGCCTCTAGGTCCCACAGGAAACGGAACTGACACACAGACGTGTGATTTATGAAGATGTAACTCATAGTATATTTGACTTCACGTGTCTTAAAACATTTTTATAAAGAGATCATAATTTTAAAAGGTTAAATAAATGATTGACAGGAGTGAAGCATTTGTAACAAAAGGAGCTCCGATAAAACAGTAAAGCAAAATGCACAGGAAATGCTCAGAACAGAACACGCGGGTGAGTAGGCTTGAGCAGCCGAAGGTACAGCGCTAAAGCCGTCACCGGCAGAAGCGGGAGTCTGTGGTTTTGGACATACTCAGTTACAGACGGAAGTCAAGCATGCCCTTCAGAAAGGCCGTGTCCTCGCCAGAAGTCACCGAGTTTCCACCCCCTCTGTCTCCCAGGTGAGGGCCTCTACCTACATCTTCCCAGTCCGACTCTTCCAGGAACTTTGCACTGGATCTGGCTGCCATCTTGTGATGTTGCTTGGAAACTGCATGTTGCCCACTTTTTGGCAAATGGGCAAACATTGATCCTTTCTAAATAACTTGGCTCCCTGTTATTAGACTCACTACCCATCCACCATGGCCAAAAGTGACTTGGAAGCAGGTACATTAGTAGAAGGGAAGAGAGTTTCTAGAGGAAGCTACTTATTAGATCTCAGCATTGAGACTTCATAGGGCCAGAAGAATAGTTTTTGACTTTCCATTATCTGCCCAATGCCTTTCTTCCTTTCAGGGGTAAAGTAAGCTACTCTCTTTTCTATCCTGTGTTCATCTCAATGCCAGGTGATTTTTCTGTCTCACATGTCTTTCCTGAAACTGCTTCTCGGAACCCCTCAGCTCTTTTTCCCCTCTGCTTATTCTATTCCTCTGGTTGAATCCATATATATTGTACACAGTGGACTGGACACTATTCCTCTTTCCTACTACAAAAAACATGTGAGTCTTCTGAAGATTTTGGCAAAAATGGACCCGATAGCATAGATGCATGCATGAACTCACAGTGGCTGGCCCTGCAGGCATAATACCTGCACAAGACCAAGCCCAACAAAATCCCAACATGGATGGGGGAGGGGCTCATGACGTCCCACTCCTGTCTGAGGGGCCATTGGAAATTGATGGTGGGCACAGGGATGTAGCCCCTGAGACCCACACACGCTCTAGGAGATGGTCCCACACCCATGCACATACCGGCAAGCCCATGTGGACTCAGTGGGGAGTGGTAGGAAAGATGGGAAGAATCCAGAGGAGGGAATGAGGGTGAATTTGATCAAAATACATTATATGCGTGTGTGAAATTCTCAAACAGTTAAAAAGACTAGGGCCAAAAAAAAGAGAGAGAGAGAGAAAGAAGAAGAAAAGTAATTCTTCTCTTCTCCCAGCACCCTCTGGTGCTGAATACACATACAATTGCTCAATCTTTGCCAGTTGTCAGCTGTGACTCTGGAATGCAAGTTAATTAAATTGTGCTTGTGCTTTCAGGCAAGGTTCAATTTTTTCCTTGTTAGGTTTAGTTTGTGTGGCTTTGTTACACATGATTCCCGTAACTAGGGATACTATGAGAGATTTTCTGTCCTTGCTCTGTGCAGTAGCAGAAACATAGAGGACGCATGGGAGATAGAATGCAACCACCTCCGTGTTCTGCCCATATGTAAATCATTTCACAGGACACAAACGATTTAACAGCAAAAGTCAATTTTCCTGGAGCAACTGACTTCCTAGTATGTCTGCGAGCCAAAAAACTGTTAGGAAATCTTCCTCGATGCTGTTTTATTGGTTTCATTGTGTGTTGATCTTTTCAGAGCCACAGTTTTTCCAGTGATTGTATTTTGGTTATTTCAAAGAACCTACTTGCCCCCACCTTCCCTGTCTAAGTCGTTTGAGGCTGGGAACTCTGGGTACATGTAGGATTACTCTTTTAAGCCTTTGGCATTTCTAGCTCCTTGGTATGACAGTCTTTCATACCAAGAGAATCATACACAGCTTCCTAATCTTAAAATTCAGGACATCCTGGGCCTCTTCAGCTTGCGCACAGGTACCGTTTTTGCCATTATAGATTAATATACTCAAAGATTATTTCGAGCAGGCAGAATTCAGATAATAAAACTGAAGCTCAGAAAGCCTGTCTTTTTTTTTTTTTTTATGTGTGTGAGTGTACTGTCTGCATGTAGGTCTGTGCACCCATGTCATGCAATGCCGAGGAGGTCAGAAGAGGGTGTTGGATTCCCCTGGAACTGGAGTTAAAGATGGTTCTCAGCTGCCATGTGGGTGCTGGGGATCGAACCCGGGTCCTCTGCAAGAGTAGTCAGTGCTCTTAACCACTAGGCCATCCCTCCAGCCCCAGGGCTGTCATTTTTGAATGCAGTACAGATAGTGTGTTTTAAATCCAAGTTTATACTTCAACAAGCCCATTTTATTCTGATATGTCAATGTCATTGTGGATTATTTCTTTTCTGATCTGGAGTTACAAAAAATATCAGGCTGGAAATTAGGGTGAATATTTATGAACTAATATTTTCAATATTAATGTTTCTTTTTTTAAATTAACTATGGGCATGTTTAGGATTGAAGTTACTTGGTATTTGAGGTATGGCTTTGTATTAGTCAGGGGTCTCTGAAGAAACAGAATCAACAGGAAGAATATATAGCTATATAAAATTTATTGATTTGCTCATGTGACAGAGCTCTAGGAGTCCAAAAATAGCCACGCCACCCTGGAGAGGCTGAGAATCCAGGGAACTGCTCAGTCCAAAAGTCTGGATGTCTCAGTAGTCCCAACCTGGTGCTGAAGGCCCGATGGATTTCAGGAGATCTGCTGATCTCAGTACACGCTGGGATCTGAAGGGTTCATCACAGCAGCAAGACAAACTCACCAGTGAGCGAGAGGCAAGGTGCAGGAAAAAATGGGACAGCTCCCTCTGCCATGGCCTTTTATACTGTCTGCCATCAGAAGGTAATGCCCACATTTGGGGTGGGCCATCCGGGTTGAGGTGGTCCAATCCAAATATCCTTTTTCTCTTATTTGTTCCTTAGTCCAGTCAAGTTGACACCCAGGATTAACCATCACAGGCTTTAACAGTGACAGATTGCTAAAAGTAATCAGGCATTGCCCATTCTGCCTTGACCAACCAACAAGTGCTGTGACTCTGTGTCATTGTGTGGAGCGAGTTAGAGGTATGTGTGGTTAGTGATGCTGAAGAATGCAGACAGGCTGGGGCCCAACTTGGACCAAAGCTGGAGAATTCTGGCTTCTGACTACTGGCTGTCCCATCTGAAGATGGATGGGGGCGAGCCGTAGCTTCTCCCTGGTTGTTTTAAGGTGATAATGCTTTAGGATAACCTACTGTATAGCAAAACTAAGGGTTGGAAGGTAAAATGAAATCCAGGGATTCAAAATGAGTTTTAGACATCAGGATAAATATGTATTGTTTTCAAAGTTCTTTTTGGCAAAAATGGTTTGAAAACTTGTTCGTCATATCCCTAACTTTTGGGCAACATATTGTAAAAAGTCACAATTTAGGGGCTGGAGAGATAGCCTAGTGGTTAAGAGCACCAACTGCTCTTTCAGAGGACCCGGGTTCCATCCCCAGCACCCACATGGCAGCTAAAAACCACCTGAAACTCCAATTCCAGAACTCCAGTTCCAGGGAAATCCAAGACCCTCTTCTGACTGCCACAGTGTTGCACGACACAGATGCACAGACCTACATGCAGACAGTACATTCATACACATACAAAAATAAATAAAATTTTTAAAAAGTCACAATTTAATTTAGTTTTTAGGTGGCCATTACATAAAATAAAAGGAATGAGGATTACAAATTCAGTTTGGTTATACTGAAAAATGAAATCTATGAACTGTTAATATATAAAGTGAAACATGTCCAACTTGTGTAGTCCAACACATCCAAATACCATCACAGAACTAATTTGCAAAGTGTCTTAGTTTGTCTTACATTGCTGTGACAAAATCCCTCAGACCAGGTCATTTATAAAGTTATTTTGGTTCATGATTTTGAGAGTTGGGAAGTCCAAACATGTCCTGGGAGAGGGTCTGGCCTGATTCAACTCACAGTAGCTAGCAGCATATGTGAAAAGGGGCGAAACGGTTTATTTTTGAAAAAGTATTTTACTGATTTGTTGACAATTTCATAAAATGTGTTTTGGACATTTTCAGACCCCCTTCCCGCTTCCTCTCAACCCCCCAGCTCTCTTCCCCTCCCTCACTTCATGTCCTCTCTCTATTTTTTAAGGTGTGTGGAGTCTAATTTGTGTTCCCCAGTGCTCTTAGGTGTGGGTCTGTCCCTTGCGACCTGGTCTACTTACCTGGAGTCACACCCTTGAAGAAAATTGACTCTCCCTCCCTCTCCAATCAGCCAGCAGTCACCAACAGTTCCTCAGTTAAAGCCGGGGCTTCTTGCCCACCTCCCACAAAGAGGTTGTTTCTTCAAACAACCCCACTCTCTAGGTGTTCAGTCTAGTCTTGTATGAACTTATAATCCTTCTTAACAACCTATTTATTACATCTTAAAAGTCCCATCTGCCATAATGACAAATTTCAATGTGAGTTTTAGAAGGGACTAACCAAGACATTATTTTTCTTTATTATCGTTCTCCTAATTTCCAAAGATGTGCTAACAGAGTTGCACGTTTAATGAAGGTCTGACAAGAAGTTAACAGGAGTAACTCTTTAGATAATACCATCTGCATACAGGAGGCTGTCCTTTTCTTTCCAAATTTGCATAATTCCTTTATTCCACATAGCTTTATATTTATCCACTGAACTTTTATAAAACCATGCTACATTTGTTTGAAATTTTCCCAAAGCAGTTTACATATTGTTCCATTGTGACTGCTTTATGATCATAGTGAATCGTTGCAAAATGTCACTTGAAGCAGCCTTATGTTTGGAGAAAATCTCAAAAATATGTTGAAGATGTGGTAAATGTTAATTATTTTTTTAGAAGTTTGGTGTTTATTTTCTAAAGCCAATTCTGAAAGTAGCTGAATATAGGTTTCCCCTTCAAAACTCTAAATAAGTAATTCTCTTTGAATTTTGAAATATTTGCTGGCCTTATTGAGAGGGTAGATTATAAATATTCAGGTTTAAATTCTCTATGTTCTTCAAACTCTTAACTTACTGTATTTCTTTTAGGTAATGGCAAGGAACAGTCACTGTATACATCTTATTTGCTAATGTTTTGATGATTTGTTTTGTTTACTTTCAGACAGGGTCTCTCTGTAGCCTTAGCTGGCCTGGAGCTCCTATACTAGAGACCAGGCTCTTGTCCATCTCACAGAGATCTGATGTCTCTGCCTTCCAAGTGCTGGACTAAACTGTGCACCACTGTACAGAGCTATTTGACAATATTTTTTGAAAAAAATTGTTTCAGAATTCTATTTGATGAGTAAAACTGGAGGGGGGAGTATACTCGTATATAATTTCGATAAGTGGATTGGAAGATTCCTTGATTCATTCGTAGTCGTACTCTCTGCTCCCTCTCAATCTCTCTCCTTCCCTTCCTCCCTCTTTTTTTTCCTTTCTCCCGTCCATACTTCCTTTTCCCCCTAAATGTTGACTTGAATGCAGACTGCTTTTTAAAAGTTCTTCCTTCACTCCTGCTTGTCTTCTGTTCCTGCTATTCTGACCATGCAGCTTGCTGTCTAGACTTTCACTCCATTTCTTCTTTACTTCAACTCTATTTAATTATAGTTAAAAATTCACTAGACAAGATTTTGCTTAAGTTCATTTTATACTGTGATTTTTCTTTTTCTTGAAATGCAGAATGGTGACATGGGCTGTTTTTCTAAATTCTGTTTATGTTCTCCTTTTTATTGGAGATCAGCCAGTTACAGATGCTTTTTTGTTTCCCCATAATAACTGTTAGATAACTTTATGATGACTAATTTCTCTATAGAGTGATAGATCTTCCATCATCCTGTCAGTCAGGCAATAAGTACACTGGGCTCTTATTTTTACAAATTAAAGCTGAGGCCCAGATGGCAAAATTTCTATTGAATCAAAGCATAACTCTGCTTCAAGGGGGTTGGCGAGAATGAATCTCGGAATAACTCAGGCATGAAGGCATTTAATTTGGGGAGTTGTTTTGGATTTTCTTTGGGCATTTGTTTGACGGACAGATTCTTAATAAATAAAAGAAGTTGTATCAAAAGCATCCAGGAGCGTTAAGCTAAACGGAAGCTGTGTGCACTGTGGCGAAGGGCTTGGTGTCACCTTGTGTTTTCAGCTTATTGGATGCCATGGAGAATCAAAGAAGTCACCATGGCACTCACTTCTCTTTTAGAATGGAAGCTGAGAGCTGTCCACATGCATCTACATCTGCTTACCTGTCATATGCTCCTTTTGAGCAAAGCTGTGTAAGTCAGTTTCCTTTTTTTTTTTTTTTTTT